>CAOLHI010006390.1:0-34104 GCA_948474755.1 Ctenosaura bakeri
GTCCCCATTTTCAAGTCCTCCTCGGACTTCTGGGATCACTTGCTCGGACTGCTTGAATCACCCTGGACTTCCATCCAGCTTTGCTACTGCTCCATCCAGTGAAGTTGTCCCCTCAGCGAACCGCTGAGCTTTCTTCCCCTAAAGCTCCGTTTTTCAGGACTACGTGAAAAGGTGTCGTATTGCCCATTTCCCCCCAAAACTCTCCATTTCTATTTTCCAGTTAGTGGTGTGCATGTGGTCTTGTTTGTTGTTTTTCTTTTAATAAAATTTCTATTTTTGTTACTTTAAAACTTGCCTGGCTACTCTTTGGACCTGACACCGTAGACATAGGGTTAAAGATCCCAGCTAAAGTTACCCTGCCTCTCGTTAGCTTAAGAGAGTGCACGAGTCTAATTTCCCCATCTTGTGTTTTTCATTAGTATTTTGGGCACCCCCCTGGACCCCTCCTGGGACCCCCAACACACAGGGTAACACAACCATTATACAGCAGAATGTGCAGCCTCAGAGCCGAAAGGACATGCCTCCAGCAGGGCGTGGGGTGGCTTTGCTCACTGAACAGGAAAAAAAATCTATTTTAAACACAAGCCTTGCAAGTCTGGGGTGAGGAATGCAAGGGAACGGAAGGGGGAGGGAAGCACGTGTCTCACAAATAGTCAAATTTGAGAAGGTCAAACTAGCAAATGTTGGAGGGAGGACTGTATGATCATATGGCAGGGAGAACTGTATGATCATATGGCATATGGGACATGATGATCTTTAGTCTACTGGAATATCTTTCATGCATCCTTCAGATATACACATGGCTCATTTTTATTATTTGAAAAGTATAAAATGTTTCAGAGAGCGTGTTCAGGTTGGGAATGAACACTGAATCTTAAGTACAACTAACAGTAGGACTAAATAGATTTTATCCAAATTTATTTATTTAATCTGCTATTTACCAACTGATTTTAATTTTAATAGGACTCTGGGGCTGGTTAAACATAAGTCTTTTAAAAAGCCTACAAAGCAGTGCCTGATCCGGCTGTTTTCAATTCGTTTAATTGCATGTCAAACTGAGACTCAGGATCCAAAGCAACCTAGATCAGAATCATACACTTAGACAACCGATGGAGAAATCAGTTTCTCTGGAGAAATGCTTGTGCCTGACTCAAACTGCTCATCAAGTCAACAGAGGTATTGATTTGTTAAAATTCTTCTCTTAATAGTTATTTACTTATAGACTTGGATATATAAAATATCACAATAACATACAGCTATTAGACACATAACAGTTTAAAAACTCAATAATAAGGAAGACTCAGTAAAATTATAACAGAGCAAAACATTTAAATAAGTTTAAAAAGTTAGATATCTGGGGAAAAAATCACCTCTATTCCTCTGCTTTAAAAAAAAAAGCATATGCAAGAGACCTGCCAATTGACAGAACATGATATTTTGATAATCCTATGTTTAGGTTCCATGAAAAAGTCATGCAGGAGACTTGGTGTTTCTGATGATTATGGACTTCAACTCTAGAGAAGTTCATAGATAAAACTGTGGAGCTCTAAAGGCTTTCCTCTGTTTCAATTTTGTCACATTGATTACATATCTCAGACAGTGGGCCTGAATAGATGATTTAATTTTTTAAGGTCATATCAACACTAGAGCTATTGATTGAAGCCCAGCTCTTTCCTTATCAAATTTTCAAAGCAAATGTCTACTTGAGAATTTGAGGGAAGGAGTGGAAGTGCTAGAGGAGGGCTAAGAGAGAGGGTGTCTGAGGAACCCTCCCATCTTTCCGAAATGACACTGTATCTGCCAGATAGTAGGAGCTGGCAGCTGGGACAGTTTCAGTTCACACTGAAATCCAAAGCAGATTCACTACCTCACCAATATGAAAGCCAGCAGCCCAGTTCCTCTCAGGAGAAAGAAAGTTATTCTCTCTTTGGCATCGTTCTGAGTTGTCCCAATATAAAGTCATTTCGGAAAGAGACCAGAAATTCTGAGTTCCAAACAAGGACACCCATAATGTGGAGGGACTTGTGGCAGGGGGAGTTAAAGCTAATGAAAGGATAGACCCAGGCAAAAAATATCAGCAAGATGAAAATACATATTCCAGCATTTTCCCCTTTCAATATTTCTTACTCCTATTTAACTTCCCTCTGTTTAAACCTGGCAAGCCATTTCACCTGTTTTCTTCCTCCTGTTGTTTATAATTTGGTTGGAAAAGCTACCTTGAGACTTTGATTTTCTGCAAAACGAGAAAATCCACTTAAGTTCTGATGATCCAGAGTCAGGTGATGGGAAAGACTCAAACACCAAATACTTCAGGTCAGGAAGAAGAGCAGAAAGAAACCACTTCCACTCTCACCAGCTCCAGCTCTGACAGAGGAGGCAGTGGAACCTTCAGCCCTGGCCAACCAGCTTGTTGTGGCAACAGGGGCTGTTTAGAACACACTGCAAAAGAACCCAGGTGGGTTGCTGAACAGGGGAGCTCCCATTGGCCTTCCACAAGTTAATGAAGTGGAATGGGAGTCGTTATGTGGAACCCCTTCCAAGAGGGCTGGGCTACAACATGATGGCACTTTCCAGAGCTGTCAGTAGAAGGAATTCAACTGCAGCAAGCTTTGTGGGCTCACTTGGGCACAGAGGTGCAGCAGAGAGAAACCCAGTGCAGGAGCCATGGAGCCAAGTAGGGAGAGGGACTCCAGAGGGCAGCCTGTATTTGGAGGTGTCCAGCCCAGCCTGAGGTTTCTGATCAGAGACAGTGAATGCAGACAGTTCCACTCCCTCACAAATCCCCTAGATCCATTTCAATCTGGTTCAGGCCTGGTGATGGGACAGGTGGGTTTGATTTCCTTAGTGGATGATCTTGCTAGGAACTTGACAGGGAGTGTTCTGCTAGACATCTCAGCAGCTTTCTGTACCATCAACCATAGTATCCTTCTGAGCTGCCTTGCTGGTGTGGGGCTTGGAGATGCTGCTTTTACAGTGTCACTCTCTCTTTCCAGAGTGGGAACATAGAAGGTAGTGCAGGAGGATTCCTGTTTGACCTGTTCCTAATCAAAAGGTTGTTTGTTTATAAATTGTTCATAAATTTTGGAAGGATTTTTTGGATGACACCAAATTCAGGAGCTGTCACTGAAAAGGGGAATTTCCCAAGCTGTGGATTCTCACATGGAATAGAAAGGCCTTTGCAGAAAAATGGATACAATACTACCTCTTCTTTTTCCTTTACCAGATTGGCCTCTTTTGACTCAAGAAGTCTCCCTCAGTGGAAGATCCAGGCCAGTGAGGAAAAGGGAGCCCATCTGGGGCTCAGTTTAGCCATCTGAATGAGTTGGATACTTACAAGCAAACACTGTAGAAGCGAAGGCTGCTAATGGTTTTTACACACACTTATATCATGATAATTAGTGATTGAGGGTCATTTGGAGGCATTTCCCTACAATTACGAAGGCTGCATGGATAACATAGGTTGTCTTCAAGGGATTTTGCTTTATAGTGCTGTAGTCAGATCCCACATAGAATACCATGTCCACTTCTAGGTACTACAGTTCAGGAAGGATATTGACAAGCTGAAATGTGTCCAGAGGAGGGCAACCAAAATGGTAGAAGACCTAGAAACCATGCCCTATGAGGAGCAACTTAGGGAGTTGGGTATGTTTAACGTGGAGAAGAAAAGGTTAAGAGGTAACATGATGTCTGTGTTTAAATATATGAAGGGATGTCATGTGGAAGATGGAGCAAGCCTGTTTTTGCTGCTCCAGAGATTAGGACATGGCGCAATGGCTTCAAACTTCAGGAAAAAAGATTCCATCTAAATACTAGGAAGAACTTCCTGATGGCACGAGCAGTTTGAAAGTGGGATGTGCTGCTTTACAGTATTACTCTCTCTTCCCAGAGTGGGAACATAGAAGGTAGTGCAGGGGAATTTCTGTTTGACCTGTTGCCTAAGCTGACTCATATTCATTCTCTTTTCAAACACAGCCACCCACCCATTCTGTTTTCTCCCCATTGCCCATTCCTCCGCCCACCCTTCTAGGTTTCCCCTCCCACTCTGGGTTCCTTGCTTCTTCCACCTCCCGCTGGGCTCACTTACCTTCCTAACATTTCTGCTCTTTCTTGTCTGCCTATTTCTCATTCTCATACTTTCTCTCCCCTCTCTCTTTCCATTTGTATTCTTTGAGGTGAGCAAGAAGGAAGCAGACACTCAACTATGTTTTAATATTTAGCCACAGATGTACCGATAGGTTGCAGGAATTACATGATCAACTGAGATCCGTGCTTACGTGGGGGCGGGATGGGGTGGGCCATCTCTCTTTTCAGTCTCCAGTCCATCACCCAAGGAAGCGGTCTGGCTCTCCAGTGCTAAAGGATCCTTGGGACTCATCTTCAGCTCCCCTATGTCTCTCTCTCTCTCTCTTTTAAAAAATAATTATTGAAATCCTTTAAATGATAGAGTATCTAAATTCTCTATACAAAGTAACAATAGCTTAATAAATTAACCATAGAATTAAATAAAGCATGAGACTCAAAAGGTGCAAGTACTCATCAAGTGTGTTATCTACATAACCTGAAAGTCTCCAATTGACTGCCATTAGTAGCATTTTTGCAATAGAAGAGGATTAAGAAGCTTACTTCCAAAACATCCTTATTTGTTGTGATGGACCAAAAGGGGAGGCTTCAGTATTAGAATAAACAATAAACAGATGCCAGACCTCCACAAAAGCTGTGTCATGGGTGAGTCCTTTGATCAGTCCTGTTTGGGGTTAGAGGAGAGTTGTCACCCTGAGGAACTCTCAGTATTAGCACCCCATGCAAAAGAGCATAATGGCAACATGCATATACAGGGTTTCACAAGAATGTGCAGTACGATTTCAAGACAAGAAATTCTGACAAAACAGTTTTCTTCTGTAATATTAAGAGTGAAGTTTAGAGGATTTCCCCAAAACCGCTTTCACCAATCTGCCTGTTGATGCCAGTTTAGCATCATATATAAGCTTCTCCAATTCACTTTTGTAGTCAGCACAAAAACCACTAACCACAAAGGTTTGGCACAGACAAGTCTCCTGTAACTGTGTTTTCAGGTTTGCAGCACAACTGGTTCTTGCAAGCAGATACAAACCTCTTGTCAACACAGGCTAGCTACTGAGACCTACATACAAGCTGGTCACAGACTTTGTTGAATAAATTTCTAAGCTATTAATTCCTGACCATTAAAAATCACGTTCACAGTATCAAACATCCTCTTTTCCCTAGTATTTAGAAGACCCAGGACATCACTTACCTCAAGCTGATTTCCTTTCCAAAGATGATTGGAGAAGCTTATGGTGTTACTCTGTAATTTTTTTGTTTATTTACAGATTCACATAACGTCCAACATTTCACGGATGAAAACTGTGTTACCCTGTGTTTTGGAGGGTCCCAGGAGGGGCGCCCAGATTGCCAAATAAAATACCAAATTGGGGAAAATTAGCTGGAACACTGTTTTGGCTAGCAAGAGGTAGGGTTACTTTGCAAGGATCTTAAAACCCAATGTCTATGACTTCAGGTCAGGCAATAGGCACACGAGTTTAAGGTAACCAAAAATAACAGTTTTATTGATAAACAACAGAAAATAACACACACACACACTAACTAGGAAATGGAATGGGGAAGCGTAAGGATAGGAAATACGACACCTGATCTTTTTGTCCTGGAGAAACGAAGAGATGCCGTTTAGAGGAAGGAAGCTCAGCGTATCTGGCTGAGGGGATTTTCCAGCAGCAGGGCAGGATAGCAATCCAAGGTAGTCCAAAGACTGTTTGAAAGTGAGGGGTTTTTATAGGGGCGTTGTAGCTCTCAGCTATGGCAAGCCAGGTGAGAACAAAAGGAGTTTTGGTGCTGGACAAAGGATTTAGAACGGTCAAATTTAACATGATGAGCTTAATGCTTGATGACAATGGTATAGCCAATATGTAAATGACTTGTTTACCGGACTGGCTCTGATGAGAGCCGTGCAGCTATTACGAAGGGTGCACGTGGGAGTTCCCTGAAGCGGGGAGCAAACCTTAAGTTGCTGGCCTAAAAAGAGACTGTAATGTGAGAGCAATTACCGGCCGCACTCATGTCCGTGCTTGTCCGGAGAACTTCCAAACACGTGGAGTGAGGTAACTGAGACCAGGTCCAGCTATGGCAGAATTAAACGATATCAAAGTGATATCTGGGAGCCCCCACCCGGGGAGCCATACCAGAGATTAAAACTGGAACATGTGGGGCCAAGTAACACCAGACTGTGGTCAGGTCAGAACGGCAGATGTTATTAATGAGGAAGAACATACAAGCTAGGAGAGGCTGTAGCAGTTTGCTTTGGCCTGAATCAATAGGAAAGGGCAAGACTCTGCTCCTCCTTTCCTGTGGGTGAGTTAACTGATGCTGAAGTAAATTTGCAACAACTGATGTAAGCTGAGGACAAAGGGGGAAAGTGGGAGGGCAAGAGTGAAACTGGAACATTTTAAAAGGAGCTGAAAGCTGGAATGAAATCAGGACAGTTAGAGGATGGATACTAATGGTGGTGATGACCTACCCCACAAGTTACTTCTGTGAGGCCTTAATCCCAAAGCTCCTACCTCACCTTGGTTGCCATCTATTATGCTTTATACTCCTAGCTAAGTGGACAGCGCTCTTCCCATAGCTTTGGGCTTGCCCCACAAGGCGGGGAAAGGTCCAGGATACCCCCTGTTGCACACATGCACTTCAGGAACATTGTTGATATGCTGCCCATTCGCTCTCCAGCCTCCACTCTTCCCTTATTTCCTCCTCGCTCCTGCTCCATTCTTGCTACTGGTTTAGCTCTCATGGTATCCCCCTTTTATGCTGGCCAAGGATCAAACATCTCTCATCACTGGGCAACAGACCAGGTTGGAGGCACCTAATTGTGACATCACCCATGGGTGTCACAACACTTAGCAGCCTTTTCCAGCCCTTCAGCAGATACTGCTCACTTGGGGCAGAGTGTCTCAGGTCCTGAGCCCAGAGACAACTGCATTAAAATTAGCACTCAGAGAATGAGCTTAGTAATATACTTGTTGTAATGAGCATTTACTTGTCGTTTCATCACCATGTAGAGTTGCTCTCCAGATTTCATGGTTCAGCTCTAGACAGGAAGCAGGCATGCAAACACTGAACCTTTCAATTGGACAGCTCCAGGCAAAAGGCAAAGGTTTCTTGCCAACCTTCAGCTAAGAGCTCTTTGCCAACCACACGTCTGTGCTCATTTTTTCTTTTTACTCCCTTTATTTCTTATATCTTTCTTTTTACTCCTTCCTCTTAAAAAACCCCTATCCCACTCCAACCTTTATTTCAATAGTTCTTTGTGTGAGTGTGTTGCATACATGTGTTTGACTGTATATCAATAAAAACAACAATTATTATTTACTTCTGTTTGGTCCTTGACTTGGCCTGACCCCGTAGACATTGGGTAAAAGATCTCGCTACATTGCCCTGCCTCTCGTAGTGCTAGCTTGTGCTCTTTGCTAATTCCCAACTTTGTAATATTTGGAGCACACAGAAATCAGGGTAACAAGCTTCCAAGCTTTCCGCTGGAAATTATCTTGAAGGCTGCTGGGAGCAAATATAAAAAGAGCTGCTAGTCCCTCCCCCTAGCTAGTCAGTTGGTCAGTTAGACCTAAGGGCTGCTAGCTTCTCTCCCTAGCTAGTCAGACCATATATTCAAGGAGACCACATGTTCTACGAAAGACACTCAGGCCCTTTTCGCATGGCATTTCCAAAGCAAAAGGGCCCCTTGAGTGTCGCGTAAATGTGAGGAGCAGTCCATGTGACACACTCACATTTGCGCAATTCTCAAAGGCCTGACGCGGACCACACACACATTTTTTCATTTTTGGCTCGAAGCCGAAAATACTCCACAGTCACGCATTGCTCCAGGGCCCCGCACGCACTTACCTTGCGTGCGGAGCCTCAGGAGCTGGGCCGATCGCGCTTCCTCTCTCAGTGCAGCCTGGAAGATCCCAGGCTGCACTGCGAAAGGAAGAGGCAGGGCTCTCGCACAACCAGGAAGCAGCGCGCAGAGCTGAAGCAGCAGGGACAAGAGAGCATTCCTCCAAAGGCTTCTTGCATGAGCCCCATACCCCAGCTCCACAAAAGGATATGGTGCGAAAAGAGTCTCAGTCAAGGATGTCTTCTCAGCTCACCTTCCACAGTCTCCTCTGGAAATAAGCTTGAAGGCTTCTAGGAACAGATAGAAAGAGCTGCTAGCCCCTCCCCCTAGCTAGTCAGTCAGACTGTGTGCTCAGAGAGAGCACACGGCCAGAGCAAACAGACAAACAAGCACAGCCCCAGAAGCCTGTAGAAAACATCCCGTCAAGGATGTCTTCTCAGATACAGATCATCTTCCATGCTCTCCTCTGGAAATGAGCTTGAAGGCCGCTGGGAACAGATATAAAAAGCTGCTAGCCCCTCTCCCTAGCTAGTCAGTTGGTCAGTTAGAGCTAATGGCTGCTAACTCCTCCCCCAGTTAGTCTGTCACACAAACAAACAGTCAAACAAACACAGCCCTAGAAACCTATAAAAAACACACAGTCAAGCATGTCTTCTCAGACACAGCTCACCTTCCGCAGTCTCTCACTATAGAATTGCACCGTCAGTCCAGATACTTTGAGAATAAGAGAGTTTGAAGACCAAGCCCAGTTTTGTTTTTCTAATTTGGCAAACCTCCCTCTGAAGAAATCTGGCAAGACAATTGTCTTAGTTTTGCCTCAGGATCTCCCTCAGGATCTCCCCAGATTGAAAATGACATGAAGGCCCTTTCTACACAGGCAGGAAATTGTGGATTAATTGTCTTGCCAGATTTCTTCACATTTTCCTACCTGGGTAAACAGGGCCACATACTACAGTAGAGAGATAATCCAGGTCAAAACTGGCTTTTCTTTGCGTAGCTCCTTCTGGTATCTTGAGGTTTGTAGTTTGGTGATGCACCAGCACAGTTTGGCAGAAAAGGCTGTGACACCTTGTAAAACTCCAAATCCCAGAATTATGTCTGAAAGAGGTTTCTAAAAGAGCTATGCAAAGGAATGTTTCAGCTGTCCTTGAAATCTCAAGCCAGTAACTTCCAGTCAAGTACTGAACTCAAATCTTAAATGTTCAATTTAAATATCTCAGAATACAAGCCCAGATGTAATTTGTGGAATTGTTAGCAAAGGCCATTATTACTGCAAGGGAAAACCTCACCTACTTACTCTCTTCCCTTGTATGTATGGTCACCCAGGTTTTCAGCCGTCCCAGTCTCCCAGGTTTTCAGGAGTCCCCATCTCCCTGGTTTTCAGGCGTCCTGGTCTCCCAGGTTTTTAAGGCATCCCCATCTCCCTGGTTTTCAGGCATCCCAGTCTCCTTGGTTTTCAGGCATCCTGGACTCCAACAATCTATTTAGTTGGCAGAGTCGAAAGATTTGGTTTCCCTATTTTGGCACAGGGTTTTGGATTCGGGAATCTCGAATCCTTACCCAGGATTTGAGGATTTGGTTGGCCCATCCCTACTTAGAATGCTGTAATCACTAAAAGTCATAGAATCATAGAATCATAGAAATGTAGAGTTGGAAGAGACCACAGGGGCCATCCAATCCAACCCCCTGCCATGCAGGAACACCCTCAAAGGACTCCCGACAGATGACCATCAAGCCTCTGCTTAAAAACCTCCAAGGAAGGAGACTCCACTACAATCCAAGGCAGCATGGATTTCTCAGAAATAAGTCATTCCAGACTAACCTTAGCTCTTTTTATGGGAGAATTACAAGCTTGATAGACAAAGGGAATGCTGTGGATGTAGCATATCTTGATTTCAGTAAGGCCTTTGACAAAGTTCCCCATGACATTCTTGCAAAGAAGCTAGTGTTACCCTGATTTCTGGGGGTCCCGTGAGGGACACCTAAATGCGCTCTCAATTGTATAAGTTGGGGAAATTAGTCAAAGAGCACAAGCTAGCAATGCGAGAGACAGGGCAATGGAGCAGAATCTTTTATCCTGTGTCTACGGGGTCAGGCCAAGTCAAGGAGCAAACAGAATTGAAATAATAATAATGCTTTTATTAAAATACAGTCAAAGTGTATGCAACACACTCACACAGATAACTATAGAAATAAAGGTTGGAGTGGGATAGAGGGATTTTTAGAGGAGGTTATTGGTATGGGTAATACTACACCTGTCCTGAAGCCCGGGTAGTCTGCAGCAGAAGTTCGGAGGTATGGAGTCTCAGTACGTGGGACTGAGGGGAAGGCTTGCCAAGCAAAGCGGCAGCAAGGCGGGATGGAAGTCAGGAGCGATCCGAGCACTCCAAAGAAGTGCTCAAAGACAGGGGTTTTTATGGTGGAAAATGTGGCCGTAGGCTAGTCCGTACTTGAGGACAACAATGAGCGTTGGGCTGGAGACAAAGCCTCCAAAAGGTCAGAATTTAGCATGATTGAGTTAAATACGAATTGACCGTAGAGTAGACAGTATGCAAATGTAGAGTGCTTGACAGATGAGGATTCTTCTAATCAAGCTGCCTGCTCAGGGCAGGGAGTTCTTTGTAAGTAGCGTGCATACACAATAGAGTACTTGTCTTTGAGGTCTCCTGAAGCAGCGGGATGGCTATTTCTGGCCAGCCTATATTGTTTGGAATTGTTGCATTATGTGGATGCATAATGGACTCCTTGCTCCACAAATTTCTCACAGCTCTTGTGTGTGTGTGTGTGAGAACGCAAACTGTTACAAACTTGTTGTTATGGCTAGCCACTTCCATGGGAAACTTTTCCTCAGCGTTATCAGCTTGTCCGGAACTGGCACACAGCTGCGCCATCATATGTGTTTTTGCTACATGACATGTTATGGCTATGTACTTGTTATTCACACTTGTTGTCGTGAGGTGAAGGTGCCGAAAGCATGTTTACTGCATATCATATAAACCCCATGCCTTGTGTACAAGTCTCTCTGTTCTTTTCTCTTTGCTCTCTGTTGCTGAACCTGCCATGATGTTGGGCAGTTTGAATTTTTCTTCTGTAACTTAGGTAGTTTGAAATTCTCTTACCAATAAACATAGTTAATTTTGCCAGTTTGACTTCAGCAGTGTTTTGTTTTACTAGCTCCATAGAGCAGGCATGAAGCCTAAAGCAAGCAGGAGTTTTTATTATTTTTTATCAGCAGGAGTTTCTCGACTCCTGTTTTGCAACATGGTAGCAGAGGATGGTTTCGAGCCATCGACCTTGTTTTGAGTCCTGCTTTAAGTTATGCCTGCTGAGGAGTGTTTTTGAATAAGTTTTTAGCTGGTTCTACCATGGCTCAACCAGTGCCTGGGGGTTTGCCCCTTGTGAAGCTCAACGGGTCAAACTACCTTGCATGGTCAGCGAGAATGGAAAAATATCTGCAGGCCGAGGGTCTGTGGGGAGCGTTTACTGATCCTGTTTCATTGCAAGGTACAGCAGCTCAGATTCAGGCTGCAACTAGACGAGCCATGTCTATGCTCTTCCTGGCTGTGGAAGATGACCAGCTCACGCACATCAGGGACCTTAATACTCCACGTGAAGGATGGGTCAAACTACGAGATATACATCTCAGTGAATCTGGAGCAGCAAAGTATGCTTTGTCTCATAGACTTTACAATACCAAATGGACCCCAGGCACCTCGATGAGGGAGCATTTGACAGTTTTTTCAGAGCTGTTTTCATCACTCCGAGAGAGAGGCAAGGTTTTGCCTGAGAGTGACAGGGTATTCTGTATTTTAAATTCCCTTGATGCTTCCTGGGAACTAGTCGTTTCTTCACTCCAGTCCGTGCCAGAAAGGGATTTGACTGTCTCCATGGTTTCTGCCCGGCTGATGGAGGAAGAAGACAAGCGAGCCAGGAATGCGGCACCTCCCACACAGGCTTCAGCGGCAGAAGTCTGCTCCGGTAAGAAAAAATCTTCAGCTGCTGATCGCAGTGAGGAGGGGCTGGTGCATGCCCATGCTGTCCGGAGATGTTTTCGCTGTGGATCTGCTTCACACCTCAGGCGTGATTGCCCACTTCTGAAGCAAGGGGAGCAAAATGCCAGCAGAGGTTTCAGGGCCAGCAGAGGCAGAGGGAACAGAGGTCGTGCCAGGGGACGTCTACGTGTTGCTGTAGCTGTTCCTGAAGGTCCCCAAGATGCAGAAGTCCCAGACCCAGCCTGGCTCCTGGACAGCAGGTGTTCCCAGCATCTCTCAATTCAAAAGACTTGTTCAGTGACTTAAATTCTGCCAGTGTTTCAAAGGTAATTTTGGCAGATGGGACAAATGCTGAGGTTTGTGGTGAAGGGATTGCCTATGTCCCAGCACTTGATATGTGTTTGAAAAATGTTTTGTATGTGCCCTCTCTTGATTTCTGTCTGTTATCTGTGGGGCAGCTGACAGAATCTGGGTTTAAGGTTGAGTTCTGTGGAAAACAGGGCAAAGTGCTTAAAGATGGGGAGGTGTGTGCTGTGGCTACACGGGAAGAAAGGCTGTTCTTCCTTGAAACAAAACATACTGTGTGTAATGTGTATGCTAATACTGCACCACACAATGAATGCATTCATCTTTTACATCGGCGCATGGGACATGCTAGTTTTCCAGTGTTAAAAAAGTTGGCAGGTTGCTGTAAAGGGTGTTCTTTAAAGTCTTGTAGTGTGTTCCTTGACTGTGCAATTTGCAAGCAAACCAAGTCCAAGCAGCTGCCAGCACCACGGGTTAGTTCCCGTGTGCCAACTGCTCCATTCCAGTTGGTTCATTGTGACATTGTAGGGCCCCTCAGTAAACAATCACTCGGAGGGGGTAGATATTTCTGTCTCTTCGTAGATGATTTTAGCAGGTACATTTTCTGCTATGTGTTGAAGCAAAAATCTGATGTGTGTCAAGTCCTCAAGAATTGGTGTTCCCTGATTGAGAGGCAGTTTGGTTACTCTCTTCAAAAGTTGCAAACTGATAGGGGAGCTGAATTTTTGTCAAATAACATGCAACAATGGTTCAAAAAGAAAGGGATCATTCACAGGACAACTGCCAGCTATTCTCCTCACCAAAATGGAGTGGCTGAGCGCAATGCAGGAGTTTTACAAACTCTGATGCACAGTCTGCTAACTGATGCAGATCTGCCTCTGAGTTTTTGGGGTGAAGCAGTTCTGACTGCCTGTTACATACACAATAGGCTCTGGAGTAGTGTAATCAATGCAACCCCCTATGAGTATCTGTATAATAAACAGCCTTCCATTGCTCACATGAAGGTGTTTGGAAGTTTTGCCTGGGTGCACATTCCCAAAAGTCAAAGGAAAAAAGGAGAGGCAAAAGCCCAGCGTCTGCGTTTTGTTGGTTATGAGAATTTTTGTAAAGGGTATCGCTTTCATGCTGGTGGTAATTCCTGTGTTGTGTCAAGAAATGCCTCCTTCGAGGAACACGCAAACTGGGCACGTGTTCAATCAGCGTCTGAAATTCTTCTTCCTGTATCCAGACAGCCTGCAGTGCAGCCAGCTCAACCCTCAGTCTCTGCTCCCAGTCCCTCGAGGGTTAAAACAGAGGAGAGAGACTTGCGAAGGAGGAGAGCTGTAAGCGATGTGGCTGAGTCTGGCACAGGGGAGGAAGAGCGAAAGTATTCAGTTAAAAGGTCACGTAGTGCTGAGGAGGGGGAAGGCACCTCACAGAGTCAACCCGTCCTCAGAAGATCAAAAAGAAAAACAAAAGGCATCCCCCCACGTCGTTTCCCTGACGCCCAGGCAGTCCGTGTGTGTGCAGCTGTAGCTACTGAACCAGAAAGTTTTGCTGCTCTTGAGAGATTGTCTGAGCAACAAGCTCAGCCCTGGTGGGATGCCATGCAAAGTGAGATGGATTCAATTGCTCAGCACAATGTGTATTCTCTGTGTAAATTGCCCAAAGGTGTGAAACCAATTGACAGTAAATGGGTTTACAAGCTAAAGACCTCTGCTGATGGGCAAGTGAAACATAAAGCGCGTTTAGTAGCAAGGGGGTGTTTTCAAGGTGATGACGTAGATGAAATCTACAGTCCCACAGTAAAAACACAGTCTATTAGATTGGTGTTTTCCTTAGCAGCCCAAATGAATGCTGTGCTGACACATTTTGATATCACTACTGCCTATCTCAATGCTGATTTGGAAGAAGAGGTTTATATGCTTCAACCTGATGGGTTTGAAGTTGAAGGAAAAGAGTCTCACGTTTGGAAACTGAAACGTGCTCTTTATGGTCTAAAACAATCAGCCAGATGTTGGAATGTTTGTTTACACAATGCTCTGCAGGCGTGTGGTTTCAAACAAAGTGTTGCTGATCCCTGTGTATATGTCCGAGGGAAAGGGGAAAGTTTAGAAATTCTCCTTGCCTATGTGGATGATTTGTGTTTAGTTTCTGCTACACAAACTCAAGCACAAGTGTTTGAGAATGAACTGGGAAAAAAGTTCCAAGTCAAAAATCTGGGTCCAGTTCAAAACTTTCTGGGAATTGAAGTACAACAAGTCAAAAATGGTTTTCTGCTGTGTCAGAAACAAAAGATTGTGAAATTGTTGGAAAAATGCAACATGTCTGATTGCAAGGCTGTAAAAACGCCTATGGTACCTGGGTTTATGAAAAACATTGGTGATGAAATGTTTCCTAACATACATCTGTATCAATCTGTCATTGGGAGCCTCCTGTACTTAGCAAGTACCAGCCGCCCTGATATTGCTCTAAGTGTAAACATATTGGGCAGAGCGTGTGCTAAGCCTACCCAGTATCATTGGCAAGGTGTGAAAAGAGTGCTTAGGTACCTGAAAGGTTCTTTGGAGTACTGTTTGTGTATTTGTCCCAAAGAACAGCCTACATTGGTGTGTTACTCTGATAGTGACTTTGCAGAAGATGTATCAGATCGCAAGAGCACATCTGGTTATGTTATCACATACAGTGGAGTGGTTATTGATTGGAAAGCTAAGAAACAAACATGTTTGTCTTTATCAACGATGGAATCGGAATATGTGAGTTTGTCTGCACTCTGTACTGAACTAGAGTGGTTCATACAGTTGTTTAAAGATCTGCAAATTTCTGTTGCACAGCCTGTACAAATATATTGTGATTCACAAGCCTGTATTCACATGGCAAGTTCTGACAAAATTTCCTCTCGCTCAAAGCACATTGACATCAAGTTTCACAATGTAAAGTTGTTTTTGCGAGATGGGAAAGGATCTCTCACTTATGTGCCTTCAGAATGTAACTTAGCTGATGTGTTCACTAAGCCACTGTCTGCTGAAACATTTGGTCAGCTGGTAAGCAAGCTGGGGTTGACAAAGCTTCCAGTCCAAAGTGGCTAAATGTGTGACTAAAATTTGTTCCACAAGGAGTAGGGGAGTGTTGCATTATGTGGATGCATAATGGACTCCTTGCTCCACAAATTTCTCACAGCTCTTGTGTGTGTGTGTGTGAGAACGCAAACTGTTACAAACTTGTTGTTATGGCTAGCCACTTCCATGGGAAACTTTTCCTCAGCGTTATCAGCTTGTCCGGAACTGGCACACAGCTGCGCCATCATATGTGTTTTTGCTACATGACATGTTATGGCTATGTACTTGTTATTCACACTTGTTGTCGTGAGGTGAAGGTGCCAAAAGCATGTTTACTGCATATCATATAAACCCCATGCCTTGTGTACAAGTCTCTCTGTTCTTTTCTCTTTGCTCTCTGTTGCTGAACCTGCCATGATGTTGGGCAGTTTGAATTTTTCTTCTGTAACTTAGGTAGTTTGAAATTCTCTTACCAATAAACATAGTTAATTTTGCCAGTTTGACTTCAGCAGTGTTTTGTTTTACTAGCTCCATAGAGCAGGCATGAAGCCTAAAGCAAGCAGGAGTTTTTATTATTTTTTATCAGCAGGAGTTTCTCGACTCCTGTTTTGCAACAGGAATATTACAGCGATTAGCGGCCGTGCCTGTCTGCGAGCTTGTCTGGGAGACCTCACAGCACGTGGAGAGGAATAGGTAGAGAAGGCCAAATTATTGATATCAAAGTGATATCTAATATCCCTCAAGTCTGGACTAGAAACTACAGTAACACTAATAAAATGCAGGCTGGGCAGGGCTACTGTTAGGTGGATTTGTAATTTGTTGACCGACCACACCCAAAGGGTGCTCACCAATGGCCGCTTTTCATCTTGGATTGAAGTGACTAGTGGAGTGCCACAGGGTTCTGTCCTGGGCCCAGTGCTATTCAACATCTTCATCAAAGACTTGGATGAAGGGGTAGAGGGCATGCTGATCAAATGTGCAGATGGCACCAAATTGGAAGGGGTTGCTAATACTACTAGAGGACAGGATCAACATTCAAAATGACCTTGACAGATTGGATAGCTGGGCCAAAGCTAACAAAATGAATTGCAACAGAGAGAAATGTAAGGTCCTATACCGGCAGAAAAATGGAATGCACAAATATAGGCTGGGGGACACATGGCTAGATAATAGTATGTGTGAAAGAGATCTAGGAGTCTTGGAAAATCACAAGCTGAACATGAGTCAGCAGTGTGATATGGCAATCAAGAAAGCCAACGCAATTCTTGGTTGCATCAATACAAGTATGGTGTCTAGATCGAGGGAAATAATGGTACCACTCTATTCTGCTTTGGTTAGACCTCATTTGGAATACTGTGTCCATTTCTGGGCACCTCAGTTCAAGGATGATATCGACAAGCTGGAGCATGTCCAGAGGAGGGCGACCAAAATGGCGAAGGGTCTGGAACCTATACCCTACGAGGAGCAGCTTAGGGAGCATGGTATGTTTAGTCTTCAGGAGAGACGGTTAAGAGGGGACATGATAACCATGTTTAAATATTTGAAAGAATGTCATGTCAAGGAGGGAGCAGGCTTGTTTTCTGCTGCTCCAGAGACTAGGAGAATGGATTCAAGCTGCAGGAAAGGAGATCCCACCTGAACCTCAGGAAGAACTTCCTGACAGTCAGAGCTGTCCAGGAGTGGAATATGCTGTCTCGGAGTGTGGTGGAGGTTTTTGGAGGTTTTTAAACGGAGGCTGGACAACCATCTGTTTTGATATGTGTTCCTGCATAGCAGGGGGTTGGACTGGATAGCGCCTGTGGTCTCTTCCAACTCTATGATTCTATGATCTAGACTTCCCTCTTTCACTCATCACTTTATGCAAACGTTGATGACTCCTTGCTTCCAAATGCTTCCTCTTCTCTCTTCCGTGACATCATCAGGGCCTGCCCCATGACATCAACAGGCACCATTTCAGGTTTTGACTTTGAAATTTCAGCGCCTGGGATTACCCTAACTTGGCAACCTTATCACCATATCATTCTAGTGGAATTACAGCCAGGATCCAGTGGTACACTTCTGCTGAATCAGCAATCCTACCTCCCACTTGCAGCCCCAGATGCCCCCTGAAAACATACTCCAGGTAGCTGTGGAACCTGGTGAAATTATTTCTGTGCTTTAAGCAAACTTCTCTCTGTCTTATGAGTACAAAGATATAAAATGAACTTTAAAATCCCACTGTTCAGGAATATAATCTTGCTGTGGTTAACAATCAGTGAGAATAATCAAAACAATACAACAATTTAATGTGTTCTATAAAAAAAAAGAGCACCAAACAATATAAACAACTGAGCTGGTGGAGATAACGGCCAGAATCCTGCTGGAGCCCTTCTGTCTTCATCAGTGGGATTACATCTGGGGGAATTAGAATTGCACTTGCTGTAACTTCCACATCCAGTAGAGGGCTGCTTTTACATTACTACATAGCAGAGCCAGCAAAGCATCAAAGGTGCATCAGTGCACAGTACACATTGATTCATGATGCACATCAGCCACTGATGTGCATTGTGTGCTCTTGCCAGTGTCCCCTTACACACTCAGTGGAAGGATTTCTTAAGACCTCTGCTAGGTACAGTTACAACTAGGTACAGTTAAAGTTGCATAGCATAACAGGTCATATAAGATTCTGGTGATCAGTTTTAAAGGCCAGGAAAAAATTAAAGGGATCAAAAGTGTCAGGTAGCCCTCCATATTATAATAATGGAATACGCAGTAGGATTTAAGTTAGCAGCTTACTTATAACAAAGGTATGAGAACCAGATAAACAAAAAGCTAGGAATTTACTGATAAGCACTGCCAGGCTTGCCACAACATCAAGGTCTATTGTGGGCAGGAAAGACTTTTCTTGGCATTTTATGCTTTGAACTGTGCTAATTGCCTTTAGTCCACTCACTGAAGTCCTGTACGATGTATCTCACTCCAAATAAACAGTGTTTATGCACTGTACTATTTGTGTGTGTGGATTCAGTTCCTGACAGAGTGAGCGGACTCAAAGTGCAAATATACAAAATGTATCAAAAATCTGAAGAAGAAGAGCCACGTGAAGAGGGAGTGGCCAGAGGAGCCATCAAGGCTCCAGGCAATGCGCACGCCGAAGGAGAAGGAACAGACTCCGGCCGACCCCCAGATGTGTGACCCAAGGGGCAACCCTCAGCTCCTCTGACCACCCCAATTATAGGCCAAACCTGGTCCTGGGGAGAGAGACCTGAGACTGCACAGAAACAACGTCATTGCACGACAAGATGGGACACTTCGATCATCGAAACCAACTTGATGGAACAACTCTTAGCCAGAGAAGAAGAAGTGGAAAAACAACAAGAAGAAATATCTAAAATGAAAGCTCAGCTACACAACTGGAAACTCCTGGTGCCTCAGGTTGGGCGTGCACCTCCACAGATGCCAGCAGCAGCAGCAGCTGCTCCGGCAGCCACAGTAAATGACCTCCCAGCATACTGGCACCACAAGTGGGTCCTAGACCTTTCTGAGAGTTGAAGATCACTTATGATGGAAATAGAGCCACCCTGACATACTTTCTTAACATGGCCTCCAATTACATGACCGACCACAGGAACAACTTCCCAGACAATGCTGCCAGAGTCAGATACCTGATCCAGCACCTAAAAGGAGAAGCAGCAGAATGGGTCACCAGTTTGTTCAATTCATGAGCTGAAGAAACAGCCGATCTACAGCTGTTCATGCACTGCCTCAGAGAAAGATTTGAAGATACCTTCTTCCAAGAACAAGCCAGATACCAACTCAGAAAACTATGTCAAGGGCAAGGAACCATCGGGGAATACGCCCATGAATTCAGAAAGCTAGCCACCAAGGTTCTGCAATGGAAAGATGACATACTCAAGCAATTTTTCCTAGCTGGATTAAACCCCACTATACTGGATCGCTGTCTATCCCAAGGAGATCCTGCCAGTCTCTTGGGATGAATGAAACTGGCTGGAGAAGTGGGAAGCATCATGGAAAGTGTCCAGCTCTCCAGGCAGAGACAAGCCCAAGAAAGAGGTCGCCGCACCCCGGCAACCCGCAAGACTACTTTTCTGAACAGCAAGGAAAAGAAAAAACGACTCCAAGAGGGAACCTGTTTCTTGTGTGGTAAAAAGGACCACATCGCCAGCTAGTACCAGGGGCAAAAAAAAACCCACCAAAGAACAGCCTGCAACCCCCTCCACCAAGCCTGCATCCCGCAAAGCTGATACTCCAAAACTGCCAACCAAGCGTCCTACCGGTGGAACCTCCACAAGAGTTTGCACTGGCAAGGACAGCCCCCTGTCTACCACTGAATCGAACAGCGACAAGTGGGACCCCAACCAATCCATGAATGTAAGTACAGCCAAAACTCAGCAGGTATATGTTACAGTAACTTTACAAGGAACTGATGGAAAATTGTGAATGTACCGGGCCCTGGTTGATTCAACCTGCACCACTAGCTTACTGAACCCCATAGTGGCCAAAGAGCTTGCAGTAAATGTTGAACCCCTTGAGAAAGTCGTCAGATTATCTCAAATTGATGGCTCGCCCATGGCAGGAGGCCCTATACAGGAAAGGACCAAACCCATACCTATTCAAGTGGGGAACTTACAGGGGCGATTAAGATTCCTAGTACCAAGCAAAATTGGTTTCCAAGTAGTTCTCAGATACAATTGGCTAAAAAAAAAAACAATCCCCAAATTAATTGGACCCAGAGATTGGGCATGCACACTAATGCTGCCAACAATGAACCCGGACTGTCGGAACCCAACACAGCATTTAAATTGAGTCCCGAAGAACTGCAGAAAATCCCAGAAGAGTAGTGGGACCTGCAGAAAGCCTTCAAGGACCTTGAAGGAGACAAACTACCCACACACAGGGACTTTGATTGCAAATTGAGATCTATAGATGGCGCCAAATCCCCAAACCCAAAATAAAGCCCATGAACAAGCAAGAGCTAGAAGCTCTAAAAAAATTCTTGAATAAAAACTTGCAATGCGGATTCATAAAACTCTCTTCCGCCCCCACGGCCAGCCCAATATTCTTTCATAAGAAAAAAGATGGAGGAGATTCAAGGCTCATTGTGAACTATAATTTAATCAATCAGGCATTGTGAACTATAATTTAATCTAATCTTTACCCGATTCCTTTAACCGTGGATATTATGAACCAATTGATCAAAGGCAAATTCTTTACCAAATTAGACCTCAAAGAAGCTTTCCACAGAATAAGGATGGACCCTGAAAGTGAATGGCTAACCACCTTCTCAACTAACCAGGGTAATTACCAATGGACTGTACTACCTTTCGGATTACAATCTGGCCCAGCAGCCTTCCAGATGTTCCTCAACTCTGTTTTACAAGATCTCCTTTACAATGGTGTTGTTGTTTATCTAGATGACATTTTGATATATTCAGAAAACCTAGCAGACCAACCAATCTTGTACGAACTGTTTTACAAAGACTCATAGACAATGAACTTGCTGTGAAACTTTCTAAATGTGAATTTCATGCACAGACTTTTGACTATTTAGGGTATTGCATATGAAACAATACCCTAAACATGGACCCCTCCAAAATTGATACAATTTTGAACTGGCCTGCACCTAGAACCCGAAAACAGTTACAGCAATTCCTTGGGTTTGCAAACTTTTATCGCAACTTCATAAAGGGATTTGGCACAATTGCTCTCCCACTCACCAATCTTTTAAAGAAATCTCCCGACAACAATGGAAACCATTCCAAACGAATTGTCTGGTCTTACAAGTGCCAAATGGACTTTGACACTCTCAAACATAAATTCACCTAAGAACCTCTACTCCTGTTTCCTGATACTGAAAAGGAATTTATAATACAAACTGATAGCTCCGATTTTGCCATGGGAGTGGTTCTACTCCAACACGACAAGGATGGACACCTTAAACCATGTGCATTCATCTCCAAAATTCTCTGAACCACAACGTAAATGGCCAATTTGGGAAAAAGAAGCCATGGCCATCCATTTTGCCCTCTCCACCTGGCGACATTTTCTTGAAGGCACTAAGCTTCCCTTTCAAGTGTGGACCAATCATTGTAATCTTGAAACACTTAAAACCTCCAGAAAGCTAACCCTTAAGCAGGCACGTTGGGCTGAAATCTTCCAACGCTTTAAATTCAAAATTATTTTCAAACCAGGAAAAACAAATACTTTGGCTGATCCAGACTCCCTTGCCACAAGTCACCACCAATTTCTACTGCGCATAAAGAAAAGACCCTTTTTACCCCGGACATGCTTGGACGACAAGCCACAACACAAGCGCAAGAACACGCCCACACCTCTGCTTCCTCTCTACTAGACTCTGCTTTCCAACATAATCTAAAATCCGCATATCCAACAGACTACTGGGCCACAAAGACTCAGTAGTCTGGGCTAATGGCTTAGCCTTTGTCAGAACTAAAATGTATGTTCCTCACTCTTGTAGAATTGAGATTTTGCATAAATATCATGATTCCAAACCAGCTGGGCATTTTGGTTTCCTTAAAACACTCCATGCCATCAGGAAACTTTTCCACTGGCCAGGTCTCACCAAACATGTCCTAGAATACATAAAGAACTGTCCCATTTGCAACATCCGCAGATCATCCACTTCCAAGCCACATGGGCTTCTCCACTTCTTTCCTGTGCCATCCTCCACTTGGGATGTTATTTCTTGGGACTTCATTGTTGATCTCCCCAACTCCCGTGGCTTCCATACCATTTGGGTCGTCACTGACCACTTCTCCAAGCAATCATACTTCGTTCCTCTTAAGAAAGTACCTACCACTGAAAAATTCACTGACCTCTTCATACACAACATTTGGAAACTACATGGTCTACCTTCAACAATCATCTCTGACAGGGAACCCACATTCACATGCATATTCTGGACTTCCCTACTTAAAACTCTCGGTGTTGCCCAAAAACTCAGCAGCTCCCATCATCCTCAAACAGATGGCCAAACCGAATGTGTCAATCAAACCTTGGAACAATACCTTCACTGTTTTGTCAATTCTAACCAGAACAATTGGGTCTCGTTTCTACCATTCGCTGAATTTTCCTACACCTGGGCTACATTCTTCCACTAGTAAAACTCCTTTTGAGGTAGTGTACGGGACTAACCTAAGACCATTTCCCCCACTTCCAGACACCCTCATCACCACTTCCCCTCCTTCAGTTGCTTCCTGGGCTCAAAAGTTTTCACCTACCTGGACAGCTGTTCTTGCCACTCTTGAAAATTCCAAAGCCTCTCACAAACACTTTGTAGATAAAAAACACCACACCAACCCTGCCTACAAGCCTAGTGACCTCATCTACCTTTCCACAAAGCATATTACCTCAGATGGCCCCTCCAAAAAACTTTCCCCTAAATACATTGGTCCTTTCCCAGTCAAACCCCATTGGTCCTTTCCCAGTTAATGATGTCAGTTTTGAACTTTCCTTACCTGACACCTATAAACTTATCCACCCTGTTTTTCATTCCAACTTTCTGAAACCAGCTCCTTTGAATTCTTCTTCGGGGACTGATAGTGTGTCACCTGATGACTCCAAGAAATCAACCTCTACAGCGTTTCCACCCTCATCTACTTAACACTTGCATTGCATTGATTCCCCATAGTAACCTTCCTTTCCCATATTCTCCTGAATATGTTTCTGTTTTGGGTTGTTGTTTTTTCTCAGAATGGGCAGGATGCCAAGTAGCCCTCCATATTGTAGTAATGGGATATGTAGTAGGATTTAAGTTAGCAACTTGCTTGTAACAAAGGTATGAGAACCAGAGACCATTAGATAAACAAAAATCTAGGAATGCACTGATAAGCATTGCTAGGCTTGCCATGACTTCAAAACCTCTTGTGGGCAGGAAAGACTTTTCTTGGTATTTTATACTTTGAACTGTGCTAATTGCCTTTAGTCCACTCACTGAAGTCTTGTACGATGTATCTCACTTCAAATAGTCTTTATGCACTGTACTATTTGTGTGTGTGGATGAGGCTCCATAGGGAGAGCAATTGAAGAAGCCCCACTGCTGAAAGCCCTCTGTCTGCAATCACCACCCACAAAAATTAAGTTGGAGGGAATTAGGGTTTACATTACATTTACATTACATTTACAATTACATTAATTCTTCTTTGATTTGTTATACATTTATATCCTTACCCAATCCAATACTCCTTTGCATTCTTTCTCAAAGTTCTGGATAGATTTATTCTTCAAAGAAGATGTTAATTTTTCCAACTCTAACATATCCAGAACTTTTAACTTCCATTGTCTATACCAATATATTTCTTTTTTTCGAGTGTTGTGCATATGTCAACCTTGCTGCAGTTATTAAATATAATAATATCTTCTGATGACTTCTTATTTCACTTTGTTGCCCTAGTATATTTAACAGATAAAACTCTGGTTTCATTTCAAAATTTAGCTTACAAATTCTTTGGATTTCATCATGTACCCCCTTCCAAAAAAAATGTACTATCTTACATGTCCACCACATATGAAAAAAAGACCCCATCTTTTCATCACATTTCCAACAATTTGAATTCCCGTTTTTCATTATTTTTTGTAATCTTTCTGGGATCATGTACCATCTGTAAAACATTTCTGCATTTCTGTCTTTATGGAGGCCCACACCCCAAAATAATAAGATGGATACACACACACATGCACACACATGTATGTATATATAAAGCGTCTTGTTCAGCCTATATAAAAGGAAAAGTTTTCCAACCCATTGAGGACAGACCGTATTGTAAGGGACACTTGACTGTCCTATAACAGACAGGCTTTCTGGTCCTCAAATAAGGGATGTACTTTAGAATAAGGGAAACCTGGCAATCCTAGAGGGAATACCCAGAAAATGGTCTTGGAATACAGTACAATTGATATAGGAAGCATGGAGAGAGCCAGACAGAGACAAAATGCTAGGGTGAAAATGTGACAATCACATTTTTCGGTCGCTACAATATTGCAAAATTATTGATAATGCTGTGCAGGCATGTTATATTACAATAAGCTTAAAGCAAACTTTAGTGCCACATGAAAGGAAAGCCATAATATATAAAAGATATGTCATCTTTATGCCATGTTTTCTCAATAATTGATAAGCGGCATTCTGTTCTGAACAGAGCAAAACAAAAGAAGAAGAAGAGCAACCCATCTGTTGTTGTTGTTGTTGTTGTTGTTGTTGTTGTTGTGTGTCTTCAAGCCTTTTCAGACTTACAGTGACCCTAACCTATCACAGGCTTTTCTTGGCAAGATTTATTCAGAGGAAGTTTGTCATTGCCTTCCTCTGAAGCCAAGAGAATGTCACTTGCCACCCAGTTGAATAGAAATGTGAATCCTGGTCTCTTGGAGTCCAAGTCCACACTCAAACCACTATGCAACACTGCCTCCTTTTAGTTTGGCTGTTATCAAACTAAAGGGTACTGTTTGTAGCAGCAACCTTGTGGCAAATTCATGGTATACATTGATCTTTGATACACTGCTGGCTGCAGAGCTAAGGCACCCAGCAGCCCTGAACTTCTGGTAGCGAAGTTTCTGGATAGAATGGTTACCACAAAGATGGAACAAATACACATGCAAAAAAATCCATTAATGACCTCCTTTGTAAAAGAAACATTTTCAAAATGGTTTCCTACCAGGAGAACAACAGAAGAGGAACCAGGTAATGTGGTAGGTCTCTGACAAAGATACTATTAGCCTGCAGTAATTGCAATCTACCTGCCTCGTATGATAAAACCCAACTAGTGATACATGATCAGTGGGAAGGGAAGGAAGAAGAATGCAAGGATATTTACAGAAAAAGTTTTGACACAAAGCCATAGATATGGAATTAAAACAAAATAAAAAGAATTGGAAGGTCTCGATACTTCCATGGACTTCTTTTTTCTTTCTGGAAAGCTCTGAGAAAGATTTCAAGAAACTAAATCTGTAATTTCTGTAAGAGAAAGATCAGGATTTAAAACGCATACACACACAAATCGCCCCTAAGCTGCAACAAGGAAAACATTTCAGTTAAAGGACAGACAGTGAAACGGCATAGAAATTGCAATAGAATGCAAATCAGCTGCAAGGTGTCCATGAAGGATAATTCCACATTTCTGTCCAGTATTTTCACCTATGATGATGTTGATGGAGTAGACTGCTACAACTGACCCATTTCAACATCAACATCTGCAGAAGGAATCAGTTGCTTATCATCTGTTTTTTGACCCCCAGAGTTGAAACAATGATGGAAAAAAGTGTCCTTGTTCCCACCCTCTGCCTCCCGCTTAGAGACTTTTTCACAGGTTATAGGCTCTTCAGTCTTCTCATAACAGCAGTATATGATGAGGACAATAGCAATAACAGTGATCACTAACAAAGTCAGTCCAGCAATCTAAAAGAGAATGGAAGAGAACACATCAGGAGTAATTTTCACTGCTTCCCTTTTTGGTCTCTTTATCATAATTAATGAATATAAATGATTAAGTATAGCTCAGCATGCAGAGATTTTGCAAAGTTAGCCAATGTTTCTTTTCCAAGGAGCAATCATAAATGCAGATGAAAAGAAAAATCTTTTGCTATGACAAAAAGAGACATCCATGGTTGCCCTTGCAATTATAACTTGAATAAATGACAGAAAATAAAAGAATAATTAATGGATATGTGAATTGTCAGGTTGGAGCAGAGCTGCAAAATGGCAGAATGGGGAAAGTGAAAAAGCACCATCTTTTTTTGCTTTCAAGGAGGTAATCCACTTTTCCATTTGATAAAGTAAACTGGAGCCCCCAAAAGTAGGGGAAGAGAGAAGAACTAGGATAATTTGAAATCAGCTGAAAAAAATGGGATGACAGAGGATTAAACAGGACTGCCCATGCCAAACAAGGACAGTTGGAAGCGATGAGATTTTATAGCAATCCTTTGGGAATAAAAAAAAAAATTAAGTATTTTACCTTAGACAATATGTCATCTCTGGAGCCTGCCTGTTTAATCTGTGTGGTGCCATTTTCTTCCACTTGACTAGTTGCGCAGTCAATGAATTTTCCATGCAAAAGAAGAATCACCACCCAAAACAAAGCAAAAAAAAAGACCCCACAGAACAAGGAGGCATTTCTTACCACGTAGATTGTCAGACAATTCTGAAGCATGGCGTTGGAAATAACACCCCAGGATCCATAAAGTGATGCTTGGGAGACAGAAATACAGTGAAATGTACACTTTTCTTAATGTGATAGAGAAAGGGCATTTATAATGACTCTCCATAATTTCTTGAATCAAAATCAAAAAGAAGGCTACAATCATAATTTTTAGTGACAGTCCTCTATTTTGGAAAAAGAACAACAGATATTTCCCAAGCTCCATTTCCCTCTGCGTTCAGGTCTTGTTGTTTAAAAGTTTTGTGACTCTTTATGAGAGATCACTCTTAAGCTTGCAAACACAATGAGACATAAACCAAAAATGAAAGCATTTCTTTCTGTCCAATGACGAGCAGCATCAGTGTGTTTCACTGTGAGTAAATATGACTGAGTAACCCATGTTTTTTAAGAAAAAAAGCTCAAACTGTCCATTTTCATTTGCATTCCAAAAATGTGATGAAAATACTTTAACTGAGAAGTATCTTGTGGACAAAAAGCAAATATATCTATATACATTACTAATGCACATCCAGATTTTAAAATATACATGTATTTAGTCAACTATTTTACTTCATTCAGTAATATCTTTTGGAATGACTTCTTTGTATCAAGTAATAAATTCCTCATTTACATTAGATGTATTATTTAAATCAAAGCAAAGAAGGCTGTGTTTATGGAGGGAAGGGAATCGGTTGTTAGGAAAGAGATATTTTGGTAAAACCATTGTGATAAATTGAAGTATGTGAACTAAAAAGCTTGAACTAGCCTAAAGTCTAGTTAGTTCCTTTAAAAGACCTCCATTAAGATCTCAGCTAGGGCCTAAGTACCTGAAAGCACAAGAGCCTACCTGAACTTGGAAGCTAAGAAGGGTCAGGGCAGGTTAGTATTTGGATGGTGGCCCACCAAGGAAGACCAGGTGTTTGGGGGCTATATTTCAGAGAAAGGAAATGGCAGGCCACCTCTGAATCCTTCTTCCTGAAGAAAACCATATGAAATTTACAGAGTGCTCCAAATCAACAGGTGACTTGAAGGCAGAAACACCCAGGGTGTCAAGACTGTGTTTGATTAGCCTGTTGCTGCTTTTTAAGAAAGGTGGGTGGGCTGTTCCCTCGATCTCCATCCTCCACTTTATTCTTATTTCCTCCTCTCTCCTGTTCCATCCTTGCTACTGGTTTAGCTTTCATTATAGCCTTCTTTTATGCTGGTCAGGTTTCAAGCATTGTCTCATCACTGGGCAACAGACCATGTTGGTGGCACCCAATTGTGACTTCACCCGTGGGTGTCACAACACTCAGCAAGCTTTTTCAGGCCTTCAGCTGCTGCTGCTCAGTTGGGGCAGAGTGTGACAGGTCCTGGACCCAGCTACGACTGCATAAAAATTGGCACTCAGAGAATGAGCTTAGCAATATACTCATAGTAATGAGTATTTACTTGTCATTTCATCACCATGAAGAGCTGACAGATCTCAAGATGTCAGCTCACCTCTCCAGATTTCATGGTTCAGCTTCAGGCAGGAGGCAGAGGTGCTAATTCTGAAGCTTTCAATTGTTCAGCTCCAGCCAAGAGGCAAAGGTTTCTTGCCAACCTTCAACCAAAAGGTCTTTGCCAGCCACATGTCTGTGTTCATCTTTCTTTTTTACCTTTTTTATTTCTTTTTTCCACTCTGTTGTTCTAGCTGGCCATTTGTTTTGCTTCAATTTACAAAGGTGAATTGATTTCACTCCAGTTGTTGCAATTCGCCAAAAGTCCATGGGTCTCTAGGTATACCTAGTTAGTGAAGCTTCCATGGGAATATTTGGTAATCTATACTAAAGAAGAGTGCAGTGGGACTGGTGCAGCATGGGCTTGTGGTAGAAATAGCAAAAGGACTTGAATGTTCTTGTAAGGTGGAAAAAGAAAAACTTATGTTCATTCACTCAGGAAATCCATCTCGAGGGGATAGACAAAAGAAATTGACCTAAGCTTGGGTAGAAGGCCCCTAAAAGCTGTGTGGGTGTAAGCTAGCACTGTAGATGTTCCTTCCAGGCAAAGGAAAACAAAGACACTGACTGATTTCTTGAAAGAAGGGGGAAGTGATATCTACAGGTAAGAAGGAAGCAAAAGACTTGAGGACAGAGACTGAAGAAAGATAACCAAGGAGTAAGAGAAAAAGGCAGATGTTTTTCAGACTACCCTCTCTCTCTCATCACTTTATACAAGCACTGATGGCTCTTTGCTTCCAACATTGTCCTCCCTTCTCTTCTGTGACATCACCAGGGTGTTAATATGGCTAATAGCTCTCTCCCAGGGTCTACAATTTATTAATTCACCACATAAAATTGATATCTCCATGTGGCTAGTATTAACAATCATTCCATGAGTCTGACAGGGTCATTGTAAGTGCACGTAGGCAGGAAGGCTGAAGTTAGAAAAAATTCCGGTCAAGCCACAATCTGTCACATAGCCAGGGACCCCTCTAGACATTCTGACCATTAAACAGACAAAAGGGCCCTTCGTACTGGTATGGCAGCTCAGTAGAATCACAATCAGCCTGACAAGTGAAGGCAATTTCCACTCTACCTATGCCTTTGTCTCACTTGGGCAGAGTCATTCACATGACACTGAGGAATATTCAGCCAGAGATGTTCACCGTTGAGGGCTTTTGAACTAGTCCTCTTTGCTATTGTTCTCCTCGGGAGAGAACTAGCCCTCCAGGTATATTTTTCTATAAAAACCCCATGTTTTTATCAGTTCATGGGTTCGTTTACATTTTCCTCCTGAATTGCTGTCACTCTGTTTGCTGAAGCGTTCCCCTCAGCCCCCTCCCCTGTGCTGAGTTTCACCACTCTCAATCCTCTGTTTCAACTTTGGCTTCCTGGGCATCAGGATCAGATGGAGTATCACCCCAGAAATCCTCTCAAAATCCCTATTAACTTTCTTCACTTTCTTCTTCATTAGTTCTTGAATGAGTGCATGAATGCGTGTGTCGTTGTTTGCTTTAGTTACTGAAAATTTAATAAAATCTTTAAAGTGAACCACTTGCCTAGTTCTTGGCTTGGTCTGACCCTGTATACATAGGGTTCAAGATCTCGCTAAGTTACCCTGCCTTTCGCAGTGCCCGCTAGTGCTCTGAGCTAATTCCAATTCCCCATATTTTGAGCACATTGTGGTGTCCCTCCCAGGACCCCCAGAAATCAGGGTAACAAGGGCCTGAGCCATGTTACTCTGAGAGCCTGTCCCATGCCATTAACAGGGGCCATCTCAGGTTTTGGCTTTGAAATCTCAGTACCAGGGATAACTCTGACCTGGCAACCTTACCACCATTTCATTCTAGTGGGATTACAGCCAGGATTCAATGGTACTCTTCTGCTGAATCAACAATACTATCTCCCACTTGCAGCCTTCCCTGGCCCCTTGCCCAGTGCACCTGCTCCAGGTGGCTGAGGAACATTCCAGAGTGGATTTCATTTACTCCACACAACGATGCAGCATGATGGGGAGGGAAAGAAATCCCCAGTGCTGCTGGCACTGGATATGGGAGGCCACCCTGGGATCTTTGTCTGGGTAAAATTATTTCTGTGCTTTAAGCAGACTTATAGATATGTGGACATGCAATGAATTTTAAAATCCCATTTTTCAGGAATATAACTTTGCTGTGGTTAACAACCAGTGAGAAAATTCAAAAGAGTGCAACAATTTATTAAGGGTTTTTGAAAAAAAAATCATCAAAGCAATATAAGCAACTGAACTGGTGGGGATAATGGCCAGAATCCTACTGGTATCCTTAAGTCTTTATCAGTGGGCTTATATCTGTGGGAATTAACATGGCAAGCACAGGGCTGCTATTAACATTACAACATAGAAGAGCTGGAAAAGTGACCGAGACCACATCAGTGCACAGCATACATTGGTGCGTGATGTGTATTGGTCCCAACAATCATCTTGCTAGTGTCCCCTTAAGCACCTTTGCAATTCAGTGAAAGCATTTCTTAGAGTCTCTGCTACATAGCTAGGTACACATAAAGTTACATAACAGGTTATATAGGATTCTGGCAACTAATTTTAAAGATCAGGAAAAAAATCTAAGGGGCCAAAAGGATGTGAATGTAGACACCAGATTAGGCTCTATAAGGAGAGTGATCTGAAGAAGAAGCCCCACTTCTGAGAAGCCTTTCTCTTCAATCACCACTCACAAAAATTCAGTTGGAGGGAAATGGAGTTGTCAGGTTTTTCAAAGTAGCTGTAAGGGACAGTCGAAATTCATTACATGCAAGACTGACAATCAAGAAGCAGCTGATAACAAGTCTGAAACCTTGCTAAATACTGGACTAAAGTATTGATTTCACTTAACTTGGAGAAGTATTTGTCAATAAAATGAAGATAATGTCCCCATTCATAAATTACATGTTGCACACATTTCTGTCTTTATGGAGGGCCCACACCCCAAAATGATAGGATTGATTGACAAATTTTCTTGTACATCTTGTTGAGTCTATATAAAAGGAAAATTTTTCCACTCCTTTGAGGAAAGACATTTTTATAAGGGATACTTTGTTTGCCCTATAAGGGACAGGCTCTCTGGCCCTCAAATAAGGGACGTCTCTTAGAATAAGAGAAACCTGGCAATCCTAGAGGGAATACGCAGAAAATGGTCTTAGAATATAATACAATGAACACAGAAAACATAGATGGAGCCAGAGAGAGACAAAATGCTGGATTGTTGTTTTTGGAAATCACAATTTTTGCGATTGCTACAATATTACAAAATTATTAATAATACTATGCTAGCATGTTAAATTACAAAATGCTGTAAAGCTAAATTAGTTACCCATAAAAAAAAGCCCTAATATATAAAAGATATGTCATATTTCCACCATATTTTGTCAATAGTTTGATAAATGGCATTCTGTTCTGAATAGAGCAAAACAAAACAGGAGGAGATGCATGATACTTGCTGTTACTGTTGTTGTTGTTGTTGTTGTTGTGTGCCTTCAAATCTTTTCCGACTTATGGAGGCCCTAAGGTGAATCACAGGCTTTTCTTGGCAAAATATGTTCATTCGAGGTTTGCAGCCCTCTGAGGCTGAGAGAATGAGATTTGTCCAGGGTTACCCAGTGGATTTTCCCTGGTTGAATGGAAATGTGAACCCTGGTCTTTGGCGTCCAAGTTCACATTCAAACTACTGTGCCACATTGGCTCCTTTTTAATTTGGCTGATACCAGACTAAAAGGTACTGTTGGTAGCAGTGGCCTTGTAGCAAATTCATAGCATAGACGATCTTTGATACACTGCTGGCTGGAGAGCTAAGGGCCCCAACAGCCCTGAACCTCTAGTAGCAAAGTTTCTGGATAGAAAGGCCACCACAAAGATATAACAGATCCAACACTGACTGCCGTGTCAGTTTAGTAAGAGAAATACCATGTCAGTTTAGTAAGAGAAAAGGCAGTAAAATATACTGAGACCTCAGACTTTGCTGGTGTCTCTCCCACAAGCACCCTTTTCCTGCTTCCCTGGGCCAGAATTACTGAAGAGTCTGGAACGAATGAGGTTAAGCCAGACAAAAGGATGCCCAGCTCAAGTGCACCCCAGTCTAAAGCCTCTCCAGAGAAGGAAAAGGGCTCTGAAAGTCCCAGTTATCATTCATGGCCCTTCTGTTTTTGTATTTGTTTTTTAAGATCTACATGACGTTTTCCCCATCCTGAAGTTTTCCCAGTGAAATTCCAGCAGTACCAAGGCCATTTTATTCCCACTCCCCAATTAGCTCAAATTAATCCAGTAAAATCCAAAAAGAAACCTCTCAGTGTCTGTCTGTTGGACTCACAAGCAGAACTAGCTAAAATGGTTGCCACCATGAAACATAGCGATCGTTTCCAGGACCCAAATTCTACAGAGATGAAGTGAGAGAAAGAGGAATGCCACCAATAAAAGAAAATGATCCAGTTGCTTAACTAATTTCATGAAGCTAACTGTTCATGAACTAACTAACTGTTTATGAAGCACTTTAACCCTTTTGACTATAATTCCTGAATAAAAATAAAAAGGGGCTCAATGAAAAGTGGTGAAGGTCAATTCTTGATAGGTTATCTGAGTCTAGGGGCTCTATCATACGAGGCAGGTAAATCACAACTGCAGCAAGATCATGGCATCTTTGGCTGGGACTTGTCAAGTGATATTGTTCCTCTTTTCTTGTTTTCCCAGTGGAAGACAATTTGGAATGCATTCCTTTTACAAACGTTAAAAAAAATCTGTTAATGACATTCCTTTGGGGGGAAAAAAACTCTTTCCAAATGGTCTCCCACCGGGAGAACAACAGAAAAGGAGCCAGATAATGTGATAACTCCCTGGCAAAGGTGCTATTATTCTGTTGTAATTGCAATCTACCTGCCTTGAGAAAACCCTGGAGGTGATATGTGATCAGTGGAAATGGAAGGAGGAAAAAGGCAAGAGATAATGGAGGAAAGAAACCCAGGATATTTCCAGAAAGAGTTTGGATGCAAAGCCATGGATATACAAGTAAAATATAACAAAAAAAGACTGGAAAGTCTTTATCCTCCTGAGGACTGCTTTTTTTCCTTTCTGGATAAACTCTGGAAAATTTTCAAGAAGCTAAATCTACAATTACTGTAAGAAAAAGAGCAGAATTTAAAACATATACCCACACACAATCGTCCCAGCATAAACTGCAACAAATGGAGCAAATGGCAGATGGTGGAACAGTGCAGAAATTGTCATAGAATGCAAATCGGTTGCAACATGTTGATAAAAAATGGTTCACTATTTCTGTCCAGTATTTTCATCTATAATGTTGATGGAGAGGATTGCTACACTGGAGACATATCAATGTCAACACCTGCAGAAGGAACCAGTTGCTCAGTCTCTGTGTCTTGACCTCTGGTGCTCTGGGAAGGAGGCGGTTAGGTAACGACACAATGGAAAGAAATGTCCTTTCTGTTCCCACTGTGTGAATCTTCTGGAGGAGGTAAATATGAAGCCTTGCCTTTTGCTTCCCACTTCGGGACTTCTTCTGATGGTATAAATTTTTTGAACTTCTTGTAATTGCGTTTTATATAGAAACCATTAGCAATTAAAATGCTCAACAACAAGATTGCTCCAACAATCTAAAAGAAAATGGGGTAGAAGATTATTAATAATAATAATAATAATAAATTTTATTTATTAAACCGCCTCTCCCCAAGACTCGAGGAAGAGTACAGAATAGATGGAGTTAAAAGTCGTAGTTAAAATATACATAGAATAATTGATACAAATATACTATAATTAAAATATATCATAGCTGAAAGTACATTTAAAATAAAGTTAAAGTACGATTAAAATACAATTAAAGGCACAATTAAAAGATATTAGAAACAATATTAGATAAAAGATATTAGAAATAATTTCTATGCTTCATTTTTGCATCTCTTTATCATAAGTCATGTAAATGATGAAGCACAGCTCAGCTTATAGAGATTTGTAAAATAAGCCCATGGTTATCTTCCAAAGACCAGTCACAAATGCAGATGAAGAAAATCCTTTTGCAATGACAAAAACTGACATCCATGTTTGCCCTTACAAATATAACTTGAATAAATAAAAGAAACCAATAATTAACGGATGAGTGGATTTCCAGTTTGGAGCAGAGCTGCTGCAAGATCAGTGGACTCAAACCACAGCTCTGGTTCCAGAAACATATTGGAGATTAAATGTAGCTTTCT
>CAOLHI010006391.1:0-34237 GCA_948474755.1 Ctenosaura bakeri
AGTTAGTGTTAGGCTAGGGTTAGGATTAGGGTAGGGGTTATCGTTGGGGCTAGGGCTAGGATTAGGTCTAGGGTTAGGGCTAGGGCTAGGGTTGGGGCTAGGGTTTCGGTTAGGATTTGGGCTGGGGTGACGGCTATTTTTAGGGTTAGGGTTAGTGTTCGCTCCAAGGTTATGGCTAGGGTTAGAGTTCGGGCTAGGGTTAGGGTTAAGGTAGGGCTTAAGGTTGGGGCTAGATCTAGCGTTACCTCTACGGTTACAGCAAGAGTGAGGGTTGGTGCTAGGGTCAGGTTTAGGGATAGTGTTAGGAGTAGGCTTAGGTTTAGTGCTAGGGTTAGGCTTAGGGTTAACACTAGGGTTAGGTCTAGGGTTAGGGTTAGGGTTAGTGTGTGAGCTACGGTTAGGGCTAGGGTTAGGGCTAGGGTTAGTGTTAGGCTTAGGATTAGTTCTAGGGTTAGAATGAGGGTACAGTTCGAGCTAGGGTTAGCGTTAGGGTTAGGGCTAGGGTTGGTGCTAGGGTTAGTGTTAGGGCTAGGATTAGCATAACAGTTTGGGTTCAAGTTAGGGTTATGGCCGGGGTTACGGTTCAGGGTAGGTTTAGGATTGGTGCTAGGGCTAGGTTTAGGTAAAGGGTTAGGGATAGACTTATGATTCTGGTTAGGGTTATGGTTAGGGCTAGGTTTAGGTCTAGGATTAGGTATAGGGTTAGGGTAGTGTTAGGGCTAGGGTTAGAGTTAGGTCTATGGCTAGAGCTTAGGGCTAGGGTTAGACCTAGTGACAGTAGTAGTGTTAGGATTAAGGCTAGGGCTAGTGTTAGGGTAGAGTTAGGGCTAGGATTTGGGTTAGGGTTAGGGCTCGGTTTAGGTTAGGACTAGGGTTAGAATAGTGTTAGGGCTAGGGTTAGGGTTAGGGCTAGGGCTAGGGTTAGGATTAGGTCTAGGGTTAGGGTCAAGGTTAATTCTAGGGTTAGGGCTATGGCTAGGTTTAGGGTTAGGACTAGCGTTAGTGTTAGGGTTAATGTTAGGGTTAGTTTTAGTTCTAGGGTTAGGACTAGGGTTAGGGTTAGGGCTAGGGTTAGGCTTAGCGTTAGGGCTAGTGTTAAAGCTAGGGTTAGGTTTAGTGCTCAGGTTAACGTTTGGGTTTGTGCTAGGGTTACAGCTAGGGTAAGCGTTAGGTCTGCGGTCAGCTCTAGGGTTAGGGTTAATGTTTGGGCTAGGCTTTTTTGTTAGGGTTAGGAGTAGTTCTATGTTTAGTCTAGGGTTAGGGCTACATCTAAGGCTAGGGTTAGGGCTACGGTTAGGGTTAGTGTTAGGTTTAGGGCTTAGGGCTACTCTTTGGGCTACAGTTAGGGCTAGGGTTGGGTCTAGGGTTAGGGCCAGGCCTAGGGTTAGGACTATGGTTATGACTAGGGTTAGGGACAGGGTTAGGTTTAGGGTTGGGGCTAGGGTTAGGGTTATAACTAGTGTTAGGTTTAGGGTTAAGTTTAGGGTAGGGGTTATGTTTGGAGCTAGGGCTAGGATTAGGGCTAGGGCTAGAGTTAGGGCTAGGGTTAAAGCTAGGCTTAGGTTGAGGGTTCCATCAAGGGTTAGGGTTAGGATGAGCTCTACGTTTAGTGCTATGGTTAGGCTTAGGGATAGGGATAGGGATAGCGATAGCGATAGGGATAGGTGTTGGTTTAAGGTTACAGCTAGGGTTACGGTTAGGCTTAGGGCTAGGTTTAGGTTATGAGTTAGGGTTAGGGTTAGGGCTTAGTGTTGGGGTTAGGTTTAGGACTTAGTGTTAGGGTTAGGACTAGGATTAGGCCTAGTTTTAGGGTTGGTCTTAGAGCTAAGGTTAGGGCCAAGCTAGGGCTAGTTTTAGGGCTAGGGCTAGGGTTGGGTTTAGGATTAGTGCTAGGTTTAGGTCTAGGGGTAGTGTTATGGCTCAGGTTAGGGTTAGAGTTAGGGCTAGTGCTAGTGCTAGGATTAGGGTTAGGGCTAGGGCTAGGGTTAGGTTTAGGGCTAGGGTTAGGGATAGGTTTACGACTAGGGTTAGGGTTAGGGCTAGGGCAAGGGTTAGGGTTAGGGCTACGGTTAGGGATAGGGATAGCATTAGGTCTAGCTAGGTTTAGGGCTAGAGTTAGGGCTAGGGTTATTCTTAGGGCAAGGGTTCGGTCTAGCTAAGGTTAAGGTTAGGTCTAGTGCTAGGGTTTGGGCTAGGGTTAGGGCTGGGGAATAGTGCTAGGATTGGGGTTATGTTTAGGGTTAGGGTTAGGGCTAAGGCTAGGGCTTGGGTTATTGCTTGGGGTTAGGGCTAGGTTTAGGGTTAGGGTTAGGGCTAGGGTTAGGGCTAGGGCTAGGGTTAGGGCTAGGGTTAGCGTTAGGTCTAGGGTTTGGACTAGACCTAGGGTTATGGTTATGGTTAGGGCTAAGTTTAGGGTTAAGGTTAGGGCTAGGGTTTTGAAAACAGAGCTAGGGTTAGGGCTAGGGTTATGGTTATGGTTAGGGTTAGGGTTTGGGTTATGGTTTGGGTAAAGTCTAGGGTTAGGACTAGGGCTAGATTTTGGGCTAGTGTTAGGGTTATGGTTAGGGTTAGGTCTAGCTAGTTTTATGGCTCGGGATTTGGCTAGGGTTAGGGTTAGGGCTAGGGTTAGGTCTAGCTAGGGTTAGGGTTAGGGTTTGGGCTAGTGCTAGGGTCAGGGCTTGGGTTAGGGTTAGGGTTAGGGCTAGGTTTAGGTCTGGCTAGCGTTAGGGTTAGGGCTACGACTAGGGCTATGGTTAGGGGTAGGGGTAGGGTTTGGACTAGGGTTAGGGCCAGGCATAATGTTTAGGGTTCGAGTTACGTCTAGGGTTATTGTTAGGGCTGGTGATTATGGCTAGTGTTAAGGTTAAGTCTAGGTTTAGGGTTAGGGCTGGGGGTTAGGGTTTGGGTTAGGGCTAGGGTTAGTTCTAGCTACGCTTAGCGCTAGGGTTAGGGTTAGGGCTTGGGTTAGGGCTAGCTAGTGTTAGGGCTAGGGTTATTGTTAGGACTAGGGCTAGGCTTGGGTGTAGGGTTAGGGTTCGGGCTAGGGCTATGGTTAGGGTTAGGTCTAAGGTTAGGACTAAGGTTACTTCTAGGGTTAGGGTTAATCCAAGGGTTAGGTCTAGGTTTAGCCTTAGGGCTTGGGTGAGGGCTAAGGCTAGGGTTTGGGCTGGAGTTTGGGTTATGGCTAGGGTTATTTCTAGCCAGGGTTAGGGGTAGGGCTAGGGCCAGGGTTAGGGTTAGGGTGAGGGTTAGCTCTAGGGTTTTGGCTAGGGTTAGTGGTAGGGTTATGACTAGGTTTAGGGCCAGGATTAGGTCTAAAGCTCGGTTTAGGCTAGATTAGGGCTATGGTTAGGGCTATGGTTAGGGCTAGAGCTAGCGTTAGGGCTAGGGCTAGGGCTAGGGTTAGGGATAGGGTTTGGGCTATGGTTAGGGCTATGGGTAGGGTTAGGGCTGCGGGTTGGGGCTAGAGTTAGGGCTAGGGTTGGGATAGGTCTAGGGTTAGGGCTAGGGTTAGGGCTTGGGCTACATTTAGAGCTAGAGTTAGGGAAAGATCTAGTGTTGGGGCTATGGTTGGGGCTAGGGTTAAGACTAGGGTTAGGGCTAAGTTTATGGTTAGGGCTAGGTTTCAGGCTAGGGCTAGCTTAGGGTTAGGGTTAGGGCTAGGTTTAGGGCTAGGGTTTAGGTTAGGGTTAGGGTGAAGGCTAGGATTAGGGCTGGGGTAAAGGCTAGTGTTAGGGTTAGGGCTAGGTCTAGGTTTAGAGATAGGGTTAGGGTTGGGTCTAGGGTTCAGACTAGGGTTGGGGCTAGGGCTAGGGCTATGGTTAGAGCTAGGGCTAGGGCTACGGGTAGGGCTAGGGATAGGGTTAGGGCTACGTTTAGGTCTAGCTAGGGTTAGGGTTAGGGCTAGAGCTTGGTTTAGAGCTAAGGATAGGAATAAGGCTAGGTTTAGGGTTAGGGCTACAGTTAGGGTTAGGGATGGGGTAGGTCTAGTTAGGGTTAGGGATAGATAGGGCTAGGGTTAGGATTAGGGCAAGGGTTAGGTGTAGCTAGGGTTAAGGTTAGGGCTAGGGCTATGGCTTGGGCTAGGGTTAGGGCTGGGGGTTAGGGTTAGTGCTAGTGTTAGGTCGAGGACTACGGTTAGGGCTAGGGTTAGGTCTAGGGGTAGGTTTAGGGATAGGTTAGGACTAGGGTTAGGGTTAGGGTTAGGGCTATGGTTAGGATTGGGGTAGCTAGGGTAGGGTTAGGGCTAGGGTCAGGGCTAGAGTTAGGTCTAGGGTTAGGGCTAGGGTAAGGGTTAGTGTCAGGGCTAGGGCTAGGGTTAGGGTCAAGGCTAGGGTCAGGGCTAGGGCTAGGTTAGGCTTAGGCTTAGGCTTAGGGTTAGGTTTAGGGCTAGGGTTAGGGCTAGGCATTGAATTAAGGCTAGAGTTAGGGCTAGAGTAGGGTTAGGGCTTGGATTATAGCTAGGGCTAGGTTTAGTGCTAGGGATAGGGCTAGGGTTATTGTTACGGTTAGGGCTATGGTTCTGACTGGGATAGCTCAGTTAGAATTAGGGCTATGGTTAGGGCAATGGTTAGGGCTAGAGTTAGGGCTAGGGCTAGGATTAGGGCTAGGGCAAGGGCTAGCTTTAGGGGAAGGGCTAGGGTTAGGGTTAGGGCTACGGTTAGGGATAGGGATGGAGTAGGTCTAGCTAGGGTTAAAACTAGAGTTAGGACTAGGGTTAAGATTAGGCGAACAGTTAGGTCTAGCTAGGGTTAAGGTTAGGGCTAGGGCTGGGGTTTGGGCTAGGTTTAGGGCTGGGGATTAGGGCTAGGGTTAGGGTTAAGTCTAGGCTTAGGGTTAGAGCTGGGGGTTAGGGCTAGGGTTAGTTCTAGCTAGGGTTAGAGCTAGGGCTAGGATTAGGACTTGGGTTAGGGCTCGCTAGTGTTAGGGTTAGGGTTAGTGTTAGGACTAGGGCTAGGGTTAGGGTTAGGTCTAGGGTTAGGGTCGGGCTAGGGCTAGAGTTAGGGTTAGGGCTAGGGCTAGGGTTAATGCTAGTGTTAGGGCAAAGGTTAGGACTAGGGTTAGGTCTAGAGTTAGGGTTAGTATTAGGCCAAGGGTTAGGTCTAGGTTTAGCATTAGGGCTAGGGTTAGTTCTAGGGCTTCGGTTTGGGCTAGGGTTTGGATTAGGGCTAGGGTTAGGTCTAGCTAGTGTTAGGGCTACGGTTAGGGTTAGGGGAAGAGCTAGGGTTAAGGCTAGGGTTAGGGCTAGCGTTCGGTCTAGCCAGGGTTAGGGGTAGGGCTAGGGTTAGGGTTAGGGTTAGGGTTAGGCCTAGTATTAAGACTAGTGTTAGGGCTAGAACTAGGGTTAGGGCTAGGATTAGGGCTAGGGCTAGGTTTAGGGCTAGGTTAGGGCTAGGGCTAAGAGTAGGGTTAGGGATATGGTTAGGACTGGGGTAACTAAGGTTGGGTTAGGGCTAAAGTCAGGGCTAAGGTTAGGTTTAAGTAATTTTTTTTTTTTTAGGTTTAAGTAATTTTATTAAAATTTTAATTTCCTACAAACACATTTGCCTATTACAAATTCAAAGTAAAAAATAGAATAACAAAATAACCTTATTAAAACAACAATATTTCAAAATATTACAAAATATAACACTTCTTCCAAAAAAGTACCAAAAGTTATTAATTTTTATATATGTATATATATATCCATACATATCCATATATATATGTATACATACATCCACACATTTACATATATATATATACACACACATACACACATTCATATACATATATATGCAAAGAAATCACAGCTATTATTATACAAGTTTTATAAATTCCAGTAGAATTATTTATTATTACCAATATTCCAAGTCCTATTTCCCTATCAAACTTTCTCACAAATTATGCTTTTATATTTATATAAAGAAGCGAGAACAATATTATGAAAAGTACAATTAAAATTACAACTATAATTAAGACAGAAATTAAAATAAGATTAAGATTAAAATTAAAATAACATTTATAAAATTATTAAAATTATTATTAAGATTATTAATATATTTATGATTATCACTTATGAGTGCATAACCTACACCTCAAGTTATGCCAGGTGTTGTTTCTGCCAGCCATGGCCAGATCTCCTTCCATCTCTTTGAAGACATCCTGCCTCTTTCTGTTTCACGTAAAGCTTTTACTTTATTCGCTACAAACCGAACAGCAATGTTAATATCCGCTTGTGTCCGTGTAACTAACTCTTTTTTCCTCTGGAAAACCAAAGCCAGCAAAATATACAAGTTAACCAGTCTTACGGTTGACCAGGGAACAACCCAGAACAAATTAACAAGCCTCCCATTATGTCCTCTCTTCCTTTCCCCCCCCAGGTATCGATGTGGCCCTCTGACTCTGGTTTCCAGCTCCAATCGAGGTGCCACCGCCTCCCAAGGCTGTCGTGCCAAGTCTGGCCAGTCAAGGGTGGCAGCTATCTTCTTCCAAGTTTCCTTGGCTGACGGGCAGTCCTTTATAAAGTGCTCCGTAGTCTCCTTGGCTTGACTTCCACTAACAGAGGCTTGTCTTTGACACAAAAGTCTAGGACATATTTGTTCTGCTTCCTTCAGCCACGGTTGGTTTCCTTTTAAATAATAGATTTGATGGTAGAATCTCCATCGAATGTCCCACAGACCGAAGGGGATCCTCCGGTCGTGAAACATTCGAAGCTTCTGGGAACTTCTTTTAAATACACAGACAAATGGTCCTTCTTGGCATTTTTTTCCAACTGTGGCTGAAAAAACACCACATCCACCATTTCCCAGTATATGTAACACTTCAAATCTCACATAGATCCCCCTTTGGTCTTAAACCACTCCGCCAAGACCCCGTTTTGCTGAATCTGCCCATAGACCTCCCTGAGGAAGTCAGGGCCCGCGTGTCTCATGGTGGCTGTCACCCGGAAAGGCACCGGTTCCTCTCTCCACCACTTCTCAGCCCAACTCTCCCTTCACCCAATGTTCTGCAAAAAGAGCAACCCACCCCTCTAGGCCTGTCTGCTGACAAAACCACTGGCTAAACTTTCCAAAGTTCTGGCTGAGACTCCTCGCCAAATGTCTCCTCCATCACAATCTCTCTCACCATCTCTTCAGGCAAGCCCTCAGGACTCCCACCCGACAGTAGCACTGCCTGTCCTTCTACTACTGACTCTCCACTTCCCACCACCTTTCCTTTTGCTTTACTTTCCTCACTTTCCTGGTCTACCACCTGATTCCTCATCGCTCCATGCCTTTTGCTCCTTGGTCTCCTTGGGCTCCTTTGTCCCTTTGCTCCCCCTGCCTGTTTAGGTTGTCTGTCTCCCGCCCCCTCGACAGCCACCAACAAATTCTCTATCACTGAATTCCTTAGGGACTGACCCAGTCTCTTCCTCAACTCCTCCCTCCTCTTCTGCAAGAATATAGAACCCATTATGACCCCTAACTGCCTCTTCACTCACTTTCTCCTTTCTCTGCGGGTCTCCATCTATTCTTCCCACACCCCTCCCTGGTACGATGTTCCATTCGGAATCTTTTCCTTCTTTCACTCTCTCATGCTGTCTGTTCTCCAGTAGAGGTCCTGGACCATGATTACTCTCTCTGTTTTCACGCCTCTTCACAGGTAGCAACTCCTCTCCCCTGCCTCTCAGGGTGTCCCTCAGGAGCCTTGTCTGTTCCTTGGACCGAGCTCTTTCTTTCCCCGTTCTGGCTACTTGTTGGGCCTCCTCAAAGATTTTAGGATCTTGCTGGTTGTAATAGGCCTGGGGACACCAAAAATAAGTGTGTCCCAATTCACCACAAAAGTTGCACCTGATGCTGCTGTGACAGGCCACCGTCGGATGGCACCTGGTGCCACAGCGGGAGCACAAAGAGTGGTGCATAAACGCCTCTGGTGATTGTAAGACCCACAGTGGAAGCAAGCCTGAGGATGGCCACTGTATCTGGTGATCCCCCTATCGGCCCCCAGGAAAAAGTACTTGGGTATCTTTCCGTTCCTATATTCAGGGTCCTCATTCTTAAAAGAAACCACACACCTATATTCTCCGGTCCAATTACCCTGTTCGTCTTCCTTCTTATCAGGTCCCGACAAAATGGCAGTGTATTTAGACACCCACCGAGCTACATCCTGAGCGGGGATGGTGGTGGTTCTGAAACTTATGGTCAAGACCTTTGTATCTCCCCTAAATAGCGGGACCATCTCATATTCAGTCAACAACTCTGGGCTCAAACGTTTCACCGTTTTGCACTTCAGCCAGAGCTCTCTGTAGACCTTTTCAGAAGCTAATCAAACATCGATTTCCCTAGACCCTGGTAATTGAATCACCGCCACAATGTCCTCTCTAGGGGCATCCAAAGTATCTCTAAGGAGCCTCTTTGAAATATAAGCCCTGGATCCTCTCTCCGGGTCTGACCCCAGATATCTGAAGCGCACAACATAGCGCATTCTAGGATTCCTGACATCTGAAGCTTGATGAAAAAGACTGTCTAAATATTCCTATTCCTCTTCGGTCAAGCCTGAAATATTGGAGGGTCCAGCAGTGCCAGTGCCCTGCCCTGCTATGCTTGCATACGTCCTGTCTTTTCTTTGTTCCTGTGGTTTGCCACCAGTCCTCCCACCGGGCAGTCCGGGCGGCAAAGCAGAAGCTCCACGAGGTGCCTCCCCTTGGGTGTCATTGCCACGTGTATCATCTCCCTCCCTCTCCTTTCTGTGTCTGTCTGGCGGAGGGTTTAGACTTACACTTATTCCCTTTGATGTCACATCAGTTCCAGAGTCCATTCTAGGCCCTGTCGGAAAACGGCCATTACCGGAGGCATCCGCATCTTCCAATAATCTCTTCGGCCGTGCCCCCGTCTCCCTAATTCTCATCTCGGTCATCAAAAGGGGGTTGTTCTGTTCTCCCTGGGGGAAAAAGAAACACCCAAACTGGCAGCATCTTCCATTGAGGTCCCCACAGCCCCCCATCCTGACCAAGCCCTTCTCTTTGCTCTCCCACACCAAACCCATTTCCACCCTCTCCAGCCACCAGTCCCACTTCTGTATCCACTCTATCTCCCCAAGCTTGCTCCCGTTCTCGGTTTCTTACTCACTCTAGCAAAGACCCTCCGGTCAAGGTCGGAATCGCTGATGTCGCTCAAAGTCCCTCTAAGTCCTACATTTCCCGCACCTTCCCGTTGTACATTGCTCCCCATCCTCTGCACCTCCCTCCTCCCTCTCGCCTCTCTCGGATCCTCACCGGTTGCTGGGGCGGAACCGTAGCACGCGCCCCCAGACTGGAACTCAGGGCCTCACGTCCCGCAGGGCTCCTCTCAAGCTGCAACGCCAGGTCCGGTTCTTTTCCCGTTCCTCAACTTTTCCGTGATTTTCTCTTGTCTGGTTCCCTCAGCTTTTTCTTCCGTCGGATCAAAACCTGACTGCTTGGCAATCTCTCTGCGCTGTCGTAAGTCTGCTGTGACCATTAAGAGCCACTCCATCCAGGCTTCTCTGCTCACCATCTTGGACGTATTGTCCATTTGTGTCCAAACCAAAGGAGTCTGGTTCTCTGGGGCACATTCCCAGGTCCTATGGATCTCTTGAAAGGTCTTCGTCAATTGGTCCTCCCTCAGCCAGTCCGGCAGAACGATAACAGATGTCTTTGGTTTCCTGCCCAGTAGCAAATGCTCGACAATCTCCAAGGCTAAAGTCCTGGCGTAGGACACCTGCTCCTGAGACTGTTCGACCCGCAATCCTGACAGCACCGATTTTAGCAAAGGAAAGCTCTTCTCTAGGATACCCCAAAGTTTATCTCTGCTGTACTTTTTGAAACTGGGCAAGCGTTCTTTAGAGCCCGGGAGGGCAATGTGTGCCACCGTGTAGCCCCAGAGTTTCAGCGTATCGTACTTGTCAAAGTCTTTAGGCAAAATAATATTGGTCGTTTTGTTCCAAGGAGTGTAGAGACATTCCGTCCAGGCTGCTGAGATCTGCCTTTCTCGGGAAAGGATTGTATTTTTGGAACCTTCTGAAAGAGTTCCTCCCGTTCCGCCCCTTCTCCTCCTCCACGCTTTGGAAATCTGTGTCATATTGGCGAATTAAATAGTCCTTTGTGACTTTTTTCCCTGGGGAGAGACCTTTTCCTCCTTCCACTGTTTTCCTCGTCACTCTTTTCTTCTGGGATTCACCCCCAGCGCCTTCCTCCTCCATCTCCTCCTCCTCACTGCTGCTTCCCACCGAGCTCTCGCTGCTTGCGAGCAGAGAAGAAATGCCAGAGCACTCCAGGCCACTCTCCCTTCTCTCTTGGAAGGAGGGCCCCTCCAGTCTCTCCACTCCCTCACTTCCAGATTCGTTTGTAAGTTTTATTGGATTAAAGGGTACAGTCCCTGCAAGCTGCCCAGCACAAGCTTCCTTCTCTGTCTCCTCTGGCTTGCGAGGCTGTGTGTGCTTCGTCTTGAATAGGCTCACAGGACACAGTTCTTCTTCTGAACAATTCCCTGGTTTAAGTGGGGAGCCATCTCTACTTGTATTCTAAGCCTCTTCAACTAGAAATTTTCTACTGCGAAGCTTTGACTCCCTGTCTCTTCTAATCTTTGTATTTTCTTTACTTTTCTCCTCTTTGGTTTTCAAAACAAATTGGTCTAATAAAAGTCCTTTCCTCTCTTTATAAACCTGCAGGTCTTTCCTAACTTCTTCATTCTGTTCATTGATGCCAGTTACAATATTTACAAGGGATTCATACTCCTCTTGTTTTCTTTCCCCCACTGGCTTCCTCAACAGGCTCCTGCCATAATCATTTAACTCCTGGAGGGCCTCTCTGATCGAATCCACCCCCAAGTATGCTCTGTTTTGCATTTCTCTCAAATAAAAGTCCCTCTGCAAACATTCTGTGGCTTCCTCTGGTTCTGTGAAAACAGTTTCTAATTCAAACTCTTTAGTAGATTCCTCCAACAGTCCTAAAGCTCTCCCAGTTTTTCTGTATTCAAACAATATGTTTCTTTATATTGATTAAAGAAAGAAATCCTGCAAAAAGTTTTCAGCAGTAGCCAAACCCAGGGTTTTTCCTCCCCCCCCCTCTGGGCCTGTTTCCATGGTTACAGCAGGCTTTAACAGCCCAGAGTTTACTTTCAGTTTTGCTGGCTGAGTTTGTTTCCTAAATGGCTGCTTGCTTCTTTTTGCAGCACAAAGTTTGTTCCTTGGGGATTTTGAATGTCTTCTTTTCCTGGATATCTTTCTGGAGCCCAGAATCCCCCTTTAATTCTCCTTGCAGTAAGTTTGTGCTGCCCTTACAGGCAGTTTCTGTTTCTGCCATGCCTGCCATGCCCTGTTCTTTCAGAGCTGACTGAAACAATTCCTCCCTCCTTCTTCTTTGCAGCTTTTTCCTTGAAAACCTCCTTCCCTGGAGTTTCTAATATTTCCTTGGCACTACAAGAAGCCAGTCTAGCCCCAAATCCCGTCTCAGTTTCAGAATCCACATTATTCACAGTGTTTTTGTCCTGGCTTGCCAGTTTCAAACACTCTTCGGTTTCCTTCTCTTTCCTTTCCTGGGAAGCCATTGCTTCCTGTAAAGTCTCTGCAAGTTTTCCTGGGGACTGAGTTTGATCTGCCCCAAACCCCTCAAAATTCTTCTTTTGAGGTTCCATTCTTGACTCCCCAGATGCCTGAAGGGTTCCACTGCCTACCCCAATTAGTGAGGTTGCAGCATTTTCACTGGATTCTTTGCTTTCCTGGGAAGCCATTGCTTGCTGTAAAGTCTCTGCAAGTTTTCCTGGGGGCTGAGTTTGATTTTCCCCAAACCCCTCAAAATTCTTCTTTTGAGGTTCCATTCTTGACTCCCCTGATGCCTGAAGGGTTCCACTGCCCACCCCAATTAGTGAGGTTGCAGCATTTTCACTGGGTTCAGCAGAATTCACTATTTTGCTGAAAAGTATTGAGGATCTGTAAAAAGCACAACCTCCTCCTTTGAAAATAGAGCTAGGGTTAGGGCTAGGGTTAGGGTTAGGGCTAGGGTTCACCCTAGGGTTAGGGCTAGGGCTAGGGTTAGAGCTAGGGTTATCGCTACGTTTAGGGCTAGGGTTAGGGTTAGGGCTAAAAATAGGGTTAGGCCTAGGGATAGGGTTAGGGCTAGCATTAGGGTTAGGGTTAGAGCAAGGTTGAGTTCCATCTAGGGTCAAGGCTAGGGCTTGACCTAGGGCTAGGGTTAGTGCTAGGTTTAGGGCTAGAGTTAGGGCTGGGATTAGATCTAGGGCTAGGGCTAGGGCTAGGTTTAGGGCTAGGGTTAGGGCTAGGGTTAGGGTGAGGGCGACGGTTAAGGATAGGCATAGGGTTAGGTCTAGCTAGGGTTAGGTCTAGCAAGGATTAGGGCCAGGGTTAGGGTTACGTCTAGGATTAGGGGTCGGGCTGGGGCTGAGTTAGGGCTGGGGGTTAGGGTTAGGGTTAGGGCTAGGGCTAAGGTTTTGTCTAGGGTTTTGGCTGTGGCTATGTTTAGGGCTATGGTTAGGGTTAGGTCTAGGGTTAGGTCTAGGATTAGGCCTAGGGTTCGGGCCGGGGCTAGGGCTAGGGTTAGGGCTAGCACTAGGGTTTTGGTTAGGGTTCCGGATAGGTTAGGAATAAGGTTAGTATAGTGTTAGGACCAGGTTTAGGTTTAGGGCTAGGCTAGGGCTAGGCTTAGTGCTAGGGTTAGGCTCAGAGTTAGGATTAGTGCTAGGGTTAGGGCTAGAGCTAGGTCTTAGGGCTAGGATTAGGGCTAGGGTCAGTGGTAGCGTTAAGGTTAGGGTAAGGGTTAGGGTTAGGGTTGGAGTTTTTTTATTATTATTTTTATTACATACTAAATAAAAATAAAATATACATTACTTCTCCTCGTACTCTCATTTACAAACTTATCATAGTCTTACAAAAGCAGACCATATTAAGAATACTTACCCTCCTTCCCTTATTTACATTCCCCGTATTTGTGGAACCAGATAACTTACATGAAAAACACCAACTCTTCTTTAATATTTTCTAACAAATACCTCTGCCTCTTTAATAAATAAATGTCCACTTGCATACAATCTTCTTCCCAGGTCTTTAAAATTTCAAAGTAATCTTTAACTCCCATCCCCCCAATGGTTCTCCCAGAGGGGTTTCACTAGACTTCATTCCTCTGCTATCTGTTTTTTGATCTATCCCTTATTCTTGAAGTTAACTCATCCGTTTCCCATAAATCAAACAATTTCCACAACCAGTCCTCTATATTGGGTATTTCCTTTGATTTCCAAAGTTAGCATAAACCAATCTAGCCGCAATCACAATACACATTAACATTTGTTTTCTGAATTCTTCTTAAAATATTTATCATCTATTATGTTTAACAAATATATCTCTGGGTTCATGGGAAATTTTATATGAAGCGCCTTTTCAATACTCTCATGAATAATCTTCCAAAATCCTTTTGCTTTTATGCATGACCACCAAAGATGATAAAATGACCCTTGTCCTGAACACTTCCAACAGCTATCACTAGCCTTTTTACTCACTTTCACTATTTGCACTGGGGTGAAATACCAACAAAAAAAACATTTTATAATAGTTCTCCTTCAAATTTGTAGCGAAACAAAATTTCTTAACCTCTCTCCACGAATTCTCCCAATCTTGTAAGGGAATTGCATGTCCCAAATTTCTCGCCGATTTCGTCATTTTTTTTTTCACTATTTCCTCTTCCATGTACCATTTTAACAACATTTTGTATATTTTCCCCATCAAATGATTTATCCCCGTTTTCAATAATTTATCTAATTCCTTTTCTATTATTTCAATTCCTTTTAATTTCTTATCCATTTTGTACCTTTCTTCTAACTGTCTTCGCAGTAACCAATGAGAAGTGATCCCCACTTGCACCAATTCCTCTTTATTTCTCTAAACCAACTCGTCACCTTGTATTTTTAATAAATCTTTATATTTTATCCCTTTATCTAATTGGGGTTTTTCTCTTCTGTAAAAAGCTTCATGTACTGACACCCATTGTGGTATTTTATCGTATAATCTAGCTCTGTATTTCATCCAGATCTTCAACAATGGTTTTCTTATAAAGTGATTACTAGTTTGGACTAGGCTTAGTGCTAGGGTTACGGTTAGGTTTAGGGCCAGGGTTGGGTTTAGGGGTATGGGTAGGGGTAGGGGTTGGGTTAGAGTTAGGGTTAGGGTTAGTTCTAGGGTTACTGTTAGGGTTACGGTTAGTTCTAGAGTGAAGGTTAGGGTTAGGGTTAGGGTTAAGGCTAGGGTTAGGGTTAGGTTTCGGGCTATGGATAGGGCTAGGGTTAGGGTTAGGGTTGGGGTTAGTTCTAGGGTTAGGGCTAGAGTTAGGGTTGGGTCTAGCTTTAGGGATAGATCTAGGCTTAGGTCTAGGGTTATCTCTAGGGTTAGGGTTAGGTCTAGGGTTTGGGTAGTGTCAGGGCTAGGGTTATGCTTAGGGCTAGGGCTAGGGTTAGGTCTAGGTTTAGGGTTAGAGTTAGGGTAGTCTTAGGGGTAGGGGTAGGGTTAGGGTTAGGGCTAGGGCTAGAGTTTAGGGCTAGTGTTAGGCCTAGTGGTAGTGGTAGTGTTAGGATTAAGGTAAAGGCTAGGGTTAGGGTTAGGGATAGTGGTAGTGTTAAGATTAAGGTTAAGGTTAGGGTTAGGGCCAGAGTTAGGACTAGGCTTAGTGCTAGGGTTATGACTAGGATTAGAGCCAGGGTTAGGTTTACGGTTATGGCTATGCTTGTAGCTAGGGTTAGTGTTAGGATTAGGGTGAGTTCTAGGGTTAGGGCTAGGGTTAGGTTTAGGACAAGGGTTCAGGTTAAGGCTAGGGTTAGGCTGAGCATTAAGGTTAGTGTTAATGGTAAGGTTAGGGTTAGGGCTAGGGTTAGGGTTTGGGATAGGGTTAGGTCTATGGCTAGGGTTAGGGTTTGGGTTATTTGTAGACTTAAGGCTTCCCCTAACCCTAACACTAACCATAGCTCTAACCCTAGCCATAACCCTACACCTAACCCTAACCCTAGCCCGAACCCTAACCCTAATCCTAGCCCTAACCATAGCCCTAACCCTAGCCCTAAACATAGCCCTAACCATATCCCTAACCCTAACCCTAGCCCTAGCTCTAGCCCTAGTCGTAGTCCCAACCCTAGCCCTAACCCTAACCCTAACCCTAACCCTAGCCCTAACCCTAGCCCCAACATTAGCCCTAGCTCTAACCCTAACCCTAACCCTAACCCTAAATTAGCCGTAGCCCTAACCCTAGCCTAACCCTAACCCTAGCCCTAACCCAAACCCTAACCCTAACCCGAGCCCTAGCCTGAAACCTAGCCCTAACGCTAGACATAATCCTAACTCTTCCCCAAACCCTAGACCTAACACTAGCCCCAACCCTAACCCTAACCCTAGCCATAACCTAGCCCTAACCCTAGCCCTGACCCTCACCCTATCCCTATCCCTATCCCTAACCCTAGCCTTAACCCTAGGCCTAACCCGAGCCTTGACACTAGCCCTAACCCTACCCTAGCTACTCCAGTCCTAACCCTATCCTTAACCCTAAAGCTAACCCTAAATCTAGACATGGCCCTAACCCTAGCCCTAACCCTAGCCCTTACCCCCAGCCCTAACCCTAGTCGTAAACCCAAGCTCTAACCCTAGCCCCAGCCCTAAACCTAGCCCTAGCCCTAGCCCTAAACCTAGCCCTAAGCCCAACCCTAACCCCTAACCATAGCTTTAAGCCTAGCTCTAAACGTAGCCCAAGCCCTAGCCGTAATCCTAGCCCTAACCCGAGCCATAGGCCTAACCCTACTCCTAAACCTATCCCTATCCCTAACCCTAACCCTAGCACTAGTCCTAGACCTAACCCTAGCCCTTTCCCTAGCCCTTACCCCCAGCCCTAACTCTATCCCTAACCCTAGCCCTAACCCGAGCCATAGCCCTAACCCTAGCCCCAAACCTATCCCTAACCCTAGCCCTAGTCCTAGCCCTAACCCGAGCTGTAACCCTGGCCCTAACCCTAAACTTAGACGTAAACCTAGCCTAACCCTAACCCTAACCCTAACACCAGACTTAACCATAACCCTAGCCATATCCCCAACCCTAACACCAGCCCTAGCCATAACCCAAGACATAAACCTAGCCCTAACCGTAGATCTAACCCTAAATCCTAGCAAGACCTAACCCTAGTCCTAACCCTAACCCTAGCCCTAACCTTAGCCCTAGACCTCACCTTAACCCTAGCCCTAACCCTAGCCCGAACTCCTACCCTAATCACAACCCTAGACCTAACCCTAGCTCTAAGCCTTGCCCTAACCTAGCCCTAGCCCTAACCCTAGCCCTAGCCCTAACCCTAGCCCTAACCCTAGCATTGACCCTAGCCCTAACTATACCCTAGCTGCAATAGTCCTAACCCTAACCCTAGCCTTAACCCTAGCTCTAAACCTAGCCCTACTCTAACCCTAGCCCTAACCCTAGTCCTAGCCCGAACCCTAGCCTTAATCCTAGGCCTAGCTGTAAACATAGCCTTAACCCTAACTCTAACCCTAAACCTAACCCTAGCCCTAAACCTAGCCCTCACCCAAGCCCTAACCCTAGCCCTAGCTCTACCTTAACCCTAACCCTGAACCTAGCCCTAACCCTAACCCTAACCTAGCCCTAGCCCTAACCCAGACCTAACCCTAGCCCTAACCTTAGCCCTAGCCCTAAACCTAGACATAAACCTAGCCCTAACCTAGCCCTGAACCCAAACTAGACTTAACCCTAGGTCTAACTCTAATCGTCACCGTAATTTTAGCCCTAGTCCTAACCTTAACCCTAGCCCTAACCCTAGGCCTCACCCTAACCCTAAACCTAGATCTAACCTTTGTGCTAAGCCTTGCCCTAACCTAGCCATAGCCCTAACACTAGCCCTAAACCTAGCCCTAACCCTAGCTTTAGCCCAAGGCCTAACCGTACCCTAAACCCTAGCCCTAGCCTTAACCGTTGCCCTACCCCTAGCTCTACCCCTAGCCCAAACCCTAGCCTTAGCCCTAACCCTAGCCCTAGCAGTAGCGCTAACCCTAACCCTAAGCCAAGCCCTAAAACAAGCCCTAGCCCTAACCGTAGCCTTAACTCTAGCCCTAACCCTAGCAAGACCTAACCCTTGCCCTAAACCTATCCCTAGCCATAACCCTATCCGTATCCCTAACTCTAACCCTAGCCCTAACCCTAGGTAGACCTAGCCCTAACCATAACACAAGCCCTAGCCCTACCACTAGCCCTAACCCTAGCCCAAACCCTAGCATTAACCCTAGCCCTAACCCTAGCCCTAGCCCTAACCCTAACCCTAGCCCTAACCCTAGCCCTAACCCTAACCCTAACCCTAGATGTAACCCTTACCCTATCCCTAGCTCTAACCCAAGCCCTAGTCCTAACTCTAACCTTAGTCCTAACCCTAAACCTAGCACTAACCCTTGCCCTAACCGTAGCTCTAACCCTAACCCTAACACGAGCCCTCACCCAACGTCTATCCCTATCCCTAGCCTTAACTCTAGCTGTAACACTAGCCTAACCCTAATCCTAACCCTAGCCCTTACCCCCAGCCCTAAACCTAGCCCTAACCCTAGCTCTAACACTAGCATTAGCCCTAGCCCTAGCCCTCACCCTAGCCCTAGCCCTAACCATAGCCCTAACCCTGGCCCTAGCCCGAACCCTAGCCCTAACCCTAGACCTAAACCTAACCCTAGCTCTAACCCTACCCTAGCCCTAACCCTAGCTCAAACATTAGCCCTAACCTTAGCCCTGCCCCAAACACTGGACCTAACCATAACTCCAGCCCTAACCCTTGCCCTAGCCCTAACACTAGCTCTAACCCTAGCCCTAGGCCTAACACTATCTGTAACCCTAGCCCTAACCCCCATCTCTAACTCTAGCCCTAGCTCTAACCCTAGAAGTAACACTAACCCTAGACCTAACCCTAGCCCTAGATTTAACCCTAGCCCTAAAACTAGCCCTAGTCCTAACCCTAGACCTAACGCTAGTTCTAACCCTAGCCCTAACCCTAGCCCTAGCCCTAACCGTAGCACTAACCCTAGTGAGACCTAACGCTAGCCTTAGCCCTAACCTTAACCCTAGCCCTAACACTAGCTAGACCTAACCCGAGCCCTGACCTCCAACCTTAACTCTAGCCCTAGTCATAACCCTAACCCTATCCCCAACCCTAGCTAGCCCTAACCCTAGCCCTAACCATAGCCGTAACCCTAGCTAGACCTAACCCTAGGCCTAACCCTATCTTTAGCCCTAACCCTAACCCTATCCCTAACCCTATCACTAGCCCTAACCCTAACCCTAGCTAGCCCTAGCTCCTACTCCTACCTCTACCCCTAACCTAACACTAAACCTAGACTTAACTCTAACCCTAACCCTAACCCTAGCCATAACCCTAGCCCTAACCGTAGACTTAACCCTAGCCCTAACCCTAGCCCAAACCCTAACCCTAACCCTAGCTCTAACCCTAGTTCTAGCCCTCACCCTAGACCTAACCCTATGTCGGGGGCTCCAGCCTGGCTGCCCCCAGCATTTCGGAGGCCACCGCAGATGTGGCCTCCGGAACGGAGAACGACCTGGACAACTCCCGGGTTGCCACGGAGGCCTCTGCCACTGGGAAGGGCCACTCTGATGCTGTGGAAACAGCCGCCACCACCTCAGAGGACACCTCGGAGGCCTCAGCCGCCAGGAAGGGCTGCCCGGACGCCACGGATGCCGCCGTCACCGAGGAGGACGCTGCAGAGGCCTCCGCTGCCTGGAGGGGCCGCCCGGACACCGCGGAGGCTGCCACTGCCAAGCAGGACACTGCTGCCGCCGAGGAGGATGCCACGGAAGCCTCCAGCACTGAGGAGGAATGCCGAGACGCTGCGGAGGCCGCCGCCGCCGAAGAGGATGCCGCAGAAGCTTTTGCCACCGAGAGACAGCGCCCAGTCATCACGGAGGCCACCGCTGCTGAGGAGGATGCCGCAGAAGCCTTTGCCGCCGAGGGAGAGCACTCGGTCATCACGGAGGCTGCCGCTGCCGAGGGAGAATGCCCGAGCGGTCTGCCGGGGTGGGCAGGACCCAGGCTCCATCCTGGGGCACTGCCCACCCGCAGCCCCGATCCTGAGGAAGCTGCCGGCCCTCCCCCCACGTTCCAGCAGCAGCGGCAGGCCAAGGAGGCCACCCACCACTCCCGACGGCTGCTGTAGCGGCGGCTGCAGCCTGAGAGCTCTCAGCTGGCTGATGGCTCGCAGCTGTGAGCCCGGCTGAGGACTTTCAGCTGCGAGCCAGCTGTCAGATTGGCTGCCGCCGACACTGGAGGCCTACTTAAGGCCAGCGAGAGGCGGAGGCAGGCACAGAGCAACAACTGTTGGACCTCTGTGAGATGTCTGTCCGTGCCTGGTTCCAACCACGCCTGTCCACGACCACGTGCTTGTCCGGAGTTCCAGCCAGCCCAGCCTTCTGCCAGCATCCAGGATGAAGTAACCCTTTCTTTACTTTCTGTTGTACCTGCTGTAAGGACTGTTTGTGTTTGCCTTAGACCGCTGGCAGGGGCCTCCACAGGCGAGACTCCTGTAACTCCTGACCCACACCTGCTTGACCCCAGCTTGCCGCCGACAGATTGTTGCTCCATCAAAACGGTCAAGCAGGATGGAGGGGCAGCTGGCTGCTCAGGCCCAGGAGAATCAAAGGCTTCGGTCTCAAGTGGACCAGCTCACCCAAGCCCTGCAGAACCTGCAGTTCCAGGTGGGGCAGCTGCAGGCAGCCCGGCCTCCGCCAGCAACAAAGATCCCTATAGCAGTGCCGCAACGCTTTACAGGGGAACCTTCAGACTTGGAAACCTTCATAGTCAACTGTCGCCTCTATATTCAAGTCCGCGGCCAGGACTTCCCCAACGAATGGGTCCAGGTAGCTTTCATGATAAGCCTGCTGTCTGGCATGCCCACTAAGTGGGCTACGCCCCTGCTGCGCCAGAATAGCGGTGTCCTGGACAGATCACCCTAGCCCTAAGCTCTAGCCCTACCCTCACCCAAACCCTAGGCTTAGGATTGGCGTTAGCTCTAGGGTTAGGGCTAGGTTTAGTACTAGGATTAGTGTCAGTTCTAGTGTTAAGGCTAGAGTAAGGGTGGGGTCTATGTTTAGGGTAAGGGCTAGGATTAGATCTTGGATTATGGTTGGGGTTAGGGTTAGGGTAGTGTTAGGGCTAGGGTTTGGGTTAAGGCTAGGGCTAGAGATTATGGCTAGTGGTAGTGGTACTGTTAGGATTAGGATTAGTTCTGGTTTTAGCACTAGGGTTAGGTGTAGGACTAGGGTTCAGGTTAAGGCTAGGGTTAGGCTTATCGTTAGGGCTAGTGTTAATGCTATGATTACGGTTAGGGGTAGGGTTAGGGTTACGGTTTGGGCTAGGGTTAAGTCTAGGGTTAGGGTTAGCTCTAGGGTTAGGGTTAGTGCTAGGGTTAGGGTTAGGGTTAGGGCTAGGGTTAGGGTTAGGGCTAGGATTAGGGTTACGTTTAGGGCCATCATTAGGACTAGGGTTAGTGTTCTGTTTAGGGTTAGTTCTAGGGTTAATGCTAGTGTTCGGGTTAGGGCTAGGGTTAGTGTTAGGGTTAGGTCTAGGCCTAGGGCTAGGTTTAGGGTTACTGTTAGTTCTGGGGTTAAGGTTAGGGTTAGGGTTAGGACTATGGTTAGGGCTAGGATTAGTGTTAGCGTTAACGTTAAATCTAGGTTAGGGCTAGAGTTAGGGTTGGGGCTAGGTTTAGGTTTAGGTCTAGGCTTAGGTCTAGGGTTAGGTCTAGGGTTAGGGTTAGGGTTAGGGATAGGGTAGGGTTAGGGCTAGGGTTTGGGTTAGGGTAGGGCTAGACCTGAGGGCTAGTGGTAGTGGCAGTGTTAGGATTAGGGTTAGGGCTAGGACTAGGTTTAGGGTTAGGTCTTGGGTTAGGAGAGGACTAGGGTTTGGCTAGTGTTAGGGCTAGGGTTACACTTGGGGCTAGTGTTAGGGTTAGGGTCAGGGCTATCGTTAGGGCTACGTTAAGAGTTAAGGTTAGGGTTAGTTCTAGGGTTAAGGCTAGGGTTAGTGTTACATCTAGGGTTAGGGTTATGGCTAGGGTTTGGCTAATGTTATTTGTCAGGATAGGGCTGGGGTTAGGGTTTGGGTTGGAGGTAGGGTTATAGCTATGGTTAGGGCTATCCTTTTTCTAGTTTTAGGGCTTGGGCTAGTGTTAGGTACAGTGTTACAGCTAAAGTGATGGCTAGAGTTAGAGCTAGGGCTTGGGTTAGAGCTAGGTTTAATGTTATGGCTAGGGTCAGGGTTAGGGTTTGGGTAGGGTTAGGGTTAGGGTTAGTTCTATGGTTTGCGCTAGAGTTAGGGTTGGGGCTAAGTTTAGCGTTATGTCTAAGCTTAGGTCTAGGATTAGGTCAAGTTTTAGGGTTAGGGTTAGTGTAGTATTAGAGCTAGGGTTAGGGCTAGGGCTAGAGCTTAGGGCTAGTGTTAGGCCTAGTGGTGCTGGTAGTGTTAGGGTTAGGGTTAGGGCTAGGACTAACGTTAGGTTTGGAGTCCGTGTTACGTTAGGAGAAGGGTTAGGATAGTGTTATGGTTAGGGTTAGGGCTGGGGCTGGGGTTAGGGTTAGGGTTCATCTTGGGTTAGGGCTAGGGTTATGGTTAGGGCTTGTATTAGTGTTAGTGTTAGTGGCAGTGTTAAGGTTAGGGTTAGGGCTAGAGTTAGTACTAGGCTTAGTGCTAGGGTAATGGCTATGGTTAGGGCCAGGGTTAGGGTTAGGGTTGGGCCTATGGTTACGGCTAGGGTTAGTGTTGGCGTTAGGGTTAGTTCTAGGGTTAAGGCTAGGGTTAGGGTTAGGGTTCGGGTTAGGATTAGGGGTAGCTTTAGGGTTAGGATAAGGGATAGTGTTAGGGCTAGGGCTATTGTTAGGGCTAGGGTTAGGTTTAGGGTTCCGATTCGGATTAGGGTTATTGCCAATGTTAGGGTTCAGGCTAGGCTTAGGATTGGCATTATCTCTAGGGTTAGGGCTACGGTTAGCTTTACGGCTAGGGTTTGGGTTAAGGCTACGGTTAGTCTTGGAGTTAGAGCGAGTGTTAAGGTCAGGATTAGGGTTAGGCCTAGGGTTATGGTTTGCGCTAGGGTTAGGGCTAGGGTTAGGTTTAGGGTAGCAGTTAGGGTTGAGGCTAGGGCTAGTGTTACGGTTGCAGTTATTGTTATGGTTATGGTTATGGTTATGGTTCAGGTTAGGGTTAGGGTTAGAGTTAGGGCAAGGCTTATGTCTAGGTTTAGTTCTAGATTTAGGGCTAGTGTTAGGGCTTGGGTTAGAGTTATGGTTAGGGCTAGGGTTAGGGCAAGGTCTAGAATTTAGGCTAGCGTTAGGGCTACGGCTAAGGCGAGGGCTAGGGCTACGGTTAGGGTTATTGTTAGGGTTAGGTCTTAGGAGTACAGTTTGGGCTATGGTTAGGGCTAGGGTTAGGGCCATGCCTAGGGTTAGGGCTATGGTTATGGCTAAGGTTACGGACAGGGTTAGGTTTAGGGTTGGGGGTAGTGTTAGGGTTATAGCTAGTGTTAGGGTTAGGGTTAAGTTTAGGGTACGGGTTATGGTTGGGGCTAGGGCTAGGATTAGGGCTATGGTTAGGGCTACGGCTAGGGTTAGGGTTAGCTCTAGTGTTAGGGCTAGCGTTAGGGTTATGCTTCGGTTTAGAGTTTGAGAGCTACGTTAGAGTCTAGGGTTAGGGTAGTGTTCGTCTTGGGCCTTGGGTAAATGTTAATGTTAGGGTTAATGTTAGGGCTAGGGTTAGGTTGAGGGATAGGGCTAGGGTTAGGGTTAGGGTTAGGACTAGGATTAGGGCTAGGGTTAGTGTTAAGGTTAGGGTTAGTTGTAGGGTTAGGGCTAAGGTTAGAGTTTGGGCTAGGGTTTGGGTTTGGGCTAGGCTTAGCTCTAGCTTTAGGGCTAGGTTTAGGGTGAGATTAAGGGTTAGGGCTCGGGTTAGCTTTATGGTTAGTGTTAGTTCTAGGGTTAGGGCCTGGGCGAGGGCTAGGGCTAGGTTTAGGGTCAGGGCTCGGGTTAGGGTTTGGGTTTTTGCTAGGGTTTGGGTTAGGGTTAATGCTAGAGTTAGAGTTAGCTCTACGGTTAGGGCTAGGATTAGGGTTAGGGTTAGGATTAGTTCTTGAGTTAGGGCTAGAGTGAGGGTTAGGGCTTGTGTTAGGGCGAGGTTTAGTGTTAGGGTTTGGGTTCAGGTTAGAGCCAGGGCCAGGGTTCCGGTTTGGGCTAGGTTTAGGATTGGTGCTAGGGTTTAGGTCTAGGGTTAGGGTGATGTATAGTCTTATGTTTAGTGTTACTGTTGGGGATAGGGTTAGGGTTAGGACTAGAGCTATTGTTAATCCAAGTTTCTGGTTAGGGTTAGGGGTAAGGGTAGGATAGTGTTAGGGCTATGGTTAGGGTTATGGCTAGGGCTAGGGTTAGTATTAGGGTTAGGGTTAGGGTTAGAGTTAGGATTAGGGTTAGCTCTAGGGTAAGGGTAGGGTTAGGCTTAGGGTTAGGACTAGCATTAGGATTGGGGTAATGTTAGGTTTAGTGTTAGTTCTAGGTTTAAGGCAAGGTTTAGGATTAGGTCTAGGGTTAGGTTTAGGGCTAGGGTTAGGGTTAGCGTTCGGGCTAGTGTTAAAGCTAGCGTTAGGGTCAGGGCTCAGGTTAAGGTTTGGGTTTGGTCTATGGTTAGGCCTAGGGTAAGCATTAGCCCTACGGTCAGGTCTTGGGTTAGGGCTAAGGTTCGGGCTAGGGTTAGTGTAGTTCTATGGTTCTGGCTAGGGTGAGGGCATGGGCTAGTTTTACGGTTCGAGTTAGGACTAGGTTTAGGTTTAGGGTAGGGGGTTGGGTTGAGGCTAGGGCTAGTGTTATGGCTAGTGTTAGGCTTATGGGTTGGGTTCAGGTAAAGGTTAGGGTTAGAATTATGGTTAGGATTAGGGCAAGGCTTAGTTCTAGTCTTAGGGTGAGGGTTAGGGAAGTGTTAGGGCTAGGTTGAGGGTTGGGGTTAGGCCTAGGGTTAGGACCCTAACCCCAACCCTAGCCCAAACCCTAAAGTTAGTCCAAACCCTTGGCCTAACTCTATCCCTAGACCTAACCCTCACTCTAAGCCTAGCCTTAACCTACCCCAAACCCTAGCACTAACTCTATCCCTAACCCTTGCCCGAACCCAAGACCTAACTCTAGACCTAACCCTAACCCTAGCCCTAACCCTAGCCCTGAAACCAGCCCCAAACCTAGCCCTAGCCTCAACCCTAGACCTAACCCTAGTTCTGACCCTAGCCCTAATCCTAGCCCTAACCCTAACCCTAGCCCTAACCCTAGCCCTGAAACCAGCCCTAACCCTAGCCCTAGCCTCAACCCAAGACCTAACCCTAGTTCTGACCATAGCCCTAATCCTAGCCCTAACCGTAGCCCTAGCCCTAACCCTAGCCCTAACCCTAACCCTAGCCCTATCCTTAGCCCTAACCCTAGCCCTAACCCTTGCCCTAACCCTAAACGTAACCCTAAACCTAGCCCTAAACCTAGCCCTAACCATAGCCCTAACCCTAGCTCTAGTCCTAACCCCAGCCATGACCCTAGCCCTAACACTATCTCTAGCCTAGACCATAGACATAACCCAAGCCCTAGCCCTAACACGAGCTGTAACCCTCGCCCCAAACCTAACCCTAGCCATAATCGTAGCCTGAACCCTAACACTAACCATAACCCTAGCCCTAACCCTAGAACTGACCCTAGCCCTAACCATAACCCTAATCCTAGACCTAACCCTAGCCCTAACCCAAGCCCTAGCCCTAACCCTAGCCCTAACCCAAACACTAGCGCTAAACCCAGCCCTAGATCTAAACCTAGCCTTAACGCTAGCCCTAGCCCTAACCCTTACCCTAACCCTAACCCTAGCCCTAGCCCTAGCCCGGATCCTAGCCCTAACCCTAGCACTAACCCTAACCCTAACCCTAGCCCTAGTCCCAGCCCTAAACCTAACCCTAACACTAAACCTAGCCCTAACTCTTGGCCTAACCCTAACCCTAGACCTAACCCTAGCGCTAAGCCTTGCCCTAGTCTAACCCTAGCCCAAACCCTGGCTGTTACCTAGACAAAACCGTATCCCTAACCCTAGCCCTAGCCCTAGCCCTGACGCTAACTCTAACCCTAGCCCTAAACCTAACCCTAACTCTAGCCCTAACCGTAGCCCTGACCCTTCCCGTAACCCTAACCCTAACCCTAGTCCCAACACTAGACCGAACCCTAACCCTAGCCCTAATAATAATAATAATAAAATTTATTTCTATCCCGCCTCTCCCAATGGATCGAGGCGGCATTACAAAAATATACAAATACATTAAAACATTAAAATGTACCCCATCCTCCCCACCCAGCAACCCTTCCATCCCCCTAAAACACATTAGTTATTAAAACAAATTAAAAACAAAATTAAAACAAAGAGACAAATGATGAGAGGTGGTGGAACACTAATCTGGGAAGGCCTGTCGGAAGAGAACCGTCTTGACTGCTTTTTTAAAGCTGTCAAGACTGGTAATGTGCCGGGTCTCCTCCGGCAGGCCATTCCATAACTTAGGAGCGACAGAAGAAACGGTCTTCTGGGTAACTGCAACCAACCTAGTTCTGATTGGCTGCAGTAGAATTCCTCCCAGAGGACCTTAGTGTGCAGGGCGGATTATATGGGAGAAGGCGATCCTGCAGGTAGGCTGGCCCCAAGCCATGAAGGGCTTTAAAGGTAAAAACCAACACCTTGTACTGTGCCCGGAAACTAATAGGCAGCCAGTGTAAAGACTTCAGAATAGGTGTTATATGGTCAGTTTTAGATCTTCCGGTGACCAACCTGGCTGCCATATTCTGAATTAATTGAAGTTTCCGGACTAAGCACATGGGTAGCCCTATGTAGATTGCATTACAGAAGTCAAGCAGTGAAGTTACCAGCGCATTACCCTAGCCCTAACCCTAGCCCTAACCCTAGCCCTGAAACTAGCCCTAACTCTAGCCCTAACCCTAGCCCTAGCCTTAGCCCTAAATCCCAGCCTGAACACTAGACCTAACCCTAACCCTAGCCCTAACCCCAACTCTAACTCTAGCCCTAGGCCTAGCTCTAACCCTAGATGTAACCCTAGTTCTAACCTTAGCCCTAACCCTAGCTAGACTTAACCCTAGCCCTAACCCTAACCCTAGTCCAAACCCTAGCCCTAGCACTAACCCTAGCCGTTACCAAAAACTTACTCCTAACCCTTGGCCTAACTCTAACCCTAGTTCTAGCCCTAACCCCAGCCCTAGCCCTAACACTAGCTAGACCTAACCCTTGCCCTAACCCACACCCTAACCCAAAACCTAGCCGTACACCTAACCCTAACCCTATGTCTAACCCTAGCCCTAACGCTGGCCCTAACCGTGGCCTGAACCATATCCCTAACCCTAGCCCTAACCCTAGCCCTAGCCCCAACCCTAGCCCCAATCCTAGCCCTAACCCTAGCCCTAACACTAGACTTAACCCTAACCTTAACCCCCAGCAATAACTCTAGCCCTAGCACTAGCCCTAACCCTAGATGAAACCCTAAACCTATGCCTAACCCAACCAGTAGCACTAACCCTAGCCCTAACCGTAGCCCTAGCCCTAAACCTAGACCTGACCCTAGTTCTAACCCTAGCCCTAATCCTAGCACTAATCCTAGCCTTCGCCCTAAGCCTAGCCTTAAGCATAGCCCTAACGCTAGCCCTAAACCTAGCTAGACCTAACCCTAGCCCTAACTCTAACCCTAGGCATAACCCTAGCCGTAGTCTTAACCCTAACTCTAGCCCTAACCCTAGCCCTAACCCTAGCCCTTACCCTAGTCCTAAACCCTAGCCCTAACCCTAGCCCTAACCCTAGCCGTAACCATAGCCCTAACCCTAGCCCTAACCCTAGCCTTAGGCCTAACCATAGTTCTAACCCTACCCCTAACTCTAGCCCAAACTCTAACCCTAACTCTAGCCCTAACCCTAGATCTAGCCTTAACCCTAGCCCTCACCCTAAACCGAGCCCTAACCCTAGCCCTAACCCTAGCCTTAGGCCTAACTGTAGCTCTAACCCTACCCCTAACTCTAGCCCAAACCCTAACCCTAACCCTAACCCTAGCCCTAATCTTAGATCTAGCCTTAACCCTAGCCCTCACCCTAACCCGAGCCCTAACATGAGCCCTAACCCTAGCCCTAACCCTAAATCTAGCCCGATCCCTAACCCTAACCCTAGCCCTAACCGTAGCCCTAACCCTAGCCATAACCCTAACCCTAATCCTAACACTAGACCTAACCCTAACCCTAGCCCTAGTCCTAACCCTAGCCCTAAACCTAGCACTGAAACTAGCCCTAACCCTAGCAATAACCCTCCCTAGCCTTAACCCTAACCCCAGCCCTAACACTAGATCTAACCCTAACCCTAGCCCTAACACTAGCCCTAACCCTAGCACTAAAACTAGCACTAACCCTAGCCCTTATGCCAGCACTAACTCTATCCCTATCCCTAACCCTAGATCTAACACTTAACCTAGCCCTAACCCTAGCCCTAGCCCTAACCCTAGACCTAACCCTAGCCCTAACCCTAACAATAGCCCAAACCCTAGCCCTAGCACTAACCCTAGCCCTTACCCTGAACCTACTCCTAACCGTAACCCTAACTCTAGCCCCAATCCTAGATCTTTCCCTAACTCTAGCCCTAAATCTAGCCTGAGCCCTAACCCTAGCCCTAACCCTGGCTACACCTAAGGCTAGCCCTAACCCTAACCCTAGTCCTAGCCCTAAACCTAATCGTAGCCCTAACATTAGCTAGACCACCAATAGGCCTAACCCAAACCCTAGCCCAAACCCTAGCCCAGCCCTAACCCTAGCTCTCACCCTGAACCTAGCCCTAACCCTTGGACTAACCCTAACACTAACCCAAACCCTAGCCCAGCCCTAACCCTAACCCTAACCTTAACCCTAACGCTAATCTTAACCCTAGCCACAACCATAGCCCCAACCATAGATCTTTCTCTAACTCTAGCCCTAACTCTAGCCCCAACCCGAGCCCTAACCCTAGCCATAGCCCTAACCGTAGCCCTAACCCTAACCATAACCCTAGCCCTAACCCTAGCCCTGACCCTAGCCCTAACCCTAATCCTAACCCTAGACCTAACCCTAGCCCTACCCCAAGCCCTAGCCCTAACCCTAGCCCTAACCCTAGCCCAAAACCTAGCCCTAGCCCTAATACTAGCCCAAACCCTAGCCCTAACACTAGCCCTAACCCTATCCCAGATCCCAGGTCTAACTCTAGCCCTAGCCCTAACCCTAGACGTTACCCTAACCCTAGCCCTAACCCTAGCCTCAACCTAGCCCTAAACTTTACCCTAACCCTAGCACTAGCCCATACCTTAACATTACCCTAGCCCTAACCCTAACCCTAACATTACCCTAGCCCTCACCCTAGCCCTAGCCCTAACCTGAGACCTAAACCTAACCCTAGCCCTAACCCTAGCCCTAAACCTACCCTAGCCCTAGCCCTAACCCTAGACGTAACCTTAAACTGAGCCCTAACCCTAGCACTAGCCGTACCCTTAGACCTCACCCTAGTTCTAAACCTAGCCCTCATTCCAGCCCTAACCCTAGCTCTAGCACTAGCCGTAACCCTAGCCCTAACCCTAGCTAGACCTAACCCTAGCCCTAACCCTAGCCCTAACATTATTCATAACCCCCAGCCCCAACCCTAGCCCTAACTCTAGCCCTAACCCTAGCCCTAACCCTAGACCTAACCCTAGCCCTAACCCTATCTGTAGCCTTAAACCTAGACCTTAGCCTAACCATAGACCTAGCCCTTACCCTAGACCTAACCATAACCCAAGCCCTGAACCTAGCCCCAGGCCTAAACCTAGCCCTAGCCCAAGCCTGGGTCCTAGCCCTAACACTAACCCTAGCACTAACCCTAACCCTAACCCCAGCCCTAGCCCTAGCCATAACCCTAGCCCTAGCCCTACCTTAACCCTAACCCTAGCCCTAGCCCTAGCCCTAGCCCCTAACCCTAACCCTAACCCTAACCCTAACCCTAGCCCTAACCCAATCCTAACTTTAGCCCTAGCCCCAACCCTAGAGATAAACCTAGCCCGAACCCTAGCCCTAACACTAGCCCTAACCCTAGCCCTAACTTTAGCCCTAACCCTTCCCCTAACCTAGCCCTAGCCCTAACCCCAGCCATAACCCTAGCCCTAACCCTATCTCTAGCCTTGACCCTAGACATAACCCAAGCCCTAGCCCTAACACTAGCCCTAGACCTAACCCTAGCCCTACCCCAAGCCATAGCCCTAACCCTAGACCTAACCTTAACCCTATCCAGAACCCTAGCCCAAACCCTAGCCCTTGACTTTACTCCAGCCCTGGCACTAACCCTAGCCCTAACCCTAGCCCTAACCCCAGGTCTAACTCTAGCCCTAGCCCTAGCCCTAACCCTAGACGTTACCATAAACCTAGCCCTAAACCTAGACCTAATCCTAGTTCTAATCCTAGTTCTAATCCTAGCCATAACCCTAGTCCTAGCCCTAACACTAGACGTTACCATAAACCTAGCCCTAAACCTAGACCTAATCCTAGTTTTAAACCTAGCCCTAATCCTAGCCCTAACCCTAGCCCTCAACCTAGCCCTAAACCTAACCCTAATCCTAGCCCTAACCCTAGCCCTAGCCCTAACCCTAGCCCTAACCCTAGCCCTAGCTATAACACTAGCACTAACCCTAGCCCTAATCCTAACTCTAACCCTAACACTAGCCCTAGCCCAAACCCTAGCCCTAACCCTAAAACTAGCCTTAATCCTTTCCCTAACCCTAACCCTAACCCTAGACCTAACCCTAGCACTAAGCCTTACCCTAACCAAGCCCTAGCCCTAACCCTAGCCCTAAAACTGGCCCTAACCCTAGCCCTAGCCCTAGCACTAACCTTAGCCCTAACCCTAACCCTAGCCGTAACCCTATCCGTATCCCTAAACCTAGCCCTAACACTTGCCCTAATTTAAACCTAACCCTAACCCTAGCCCGAAACTGAGCCCTAACCCCAGCCCTAACCGCAGCCCTAACCCAAACCGTAACCTTACCCTAGCCCGAACCCTAGCCCTCCCAGCCCTAGCCGTAACCCTAGACATAAACCTAGACCTACCCTTGCCCTAACCCTAGCCCTAAACACTAGCTAGAATTAACCCTAGCCCTATCCCTAACCCTAGCCTTAACCTTAGTCCTAGACCTAATTTTAACCCAAGCCCTAACGCTAGCCCTAACCCTAGTCCTAACCCTAACCGTAGATCTAACCCTTACCCTAACCCTAACCCTAAACCTAGCCCTAACCCTCGGCCTAAATCTAAACCTAACCCTAGATCTAACCCTCGCGCTAAGCCTTGCCCTAACCTTGCCCTAGCCCTAACCGTAGCACTTACTCTAGCCCTAACCCTAGCACTAACCTGAGACCTAACTCTAGCCGTAGCCCTGACCCTAGCCATAACCGTAGTCCTAGCCCTAACCCTAGTCTAGGTCGAGCGATAACTCTAACCCTAACCCTAACCCTAACCTAGCCCTAGCCCTAACCCTAACCCTAACCCTAAACATAGCGCTAAACCGAGCCCTAACCCTAGCCCTAACCTTAGTGCTAACCCTAACCCTAGCCCTAACCTAACCCCAACCCTAACCCTAACTCTAGCGCTAACCCTAAACTTAGCCCTAGCCCTAACTCTAGCCCTAACACTAGCCCTAACTCTAGTGCTAAGCCTTGCCCTAACCTATCCCTTGCCCTAGCCCTAGCCCTAACCCTAGCCCTAACCTTAAACCTAGCCCTAACCCTTGGCCTAGACCTAACCCTAACCCTAGAACTAACCCTGGTGCTAAGTTTTGCCCTAACCTAACCCTAGCTCTAACCCTAGTCCTAAACCTAGCCCGAACCATAGCAAGAACACTAGCACTAACCCTATCCCTAAACCTAACCCTAACCCTAGATCTAAACCTAGCCCTAACCCCCGCCCTAACCCTAGCCCAACCCCTTACCTTAACCCTAACCCTAGCCCTAACCCTAGCTCTAACCCTAGCCCTAACCTTAACCCTAAACCCTTGCTAGTCTTAACCCTAGCCCTAACCCTAACCCTAGCCCTAACCTTGACCCTAGACGTAACCTTAACCCAAGTCATAACTCTAGCTGTAACCCTAACCCTACCCCAGACCTAATCCTATCCCTATCCCTAACCCTAACCTAGCCTAACCCTACCCCTTGACTTAATACTAACCCTAACCCTAACCCTTAACCCTAGCTAGACCTAACCCTCGCCCTACCCTAAATTTAGCCTAAACCCTAGCCCTAGCACTAACACTAGCCCTTACCCTGAACCTACTCATAATCCTTGCCGTAACCCTAACCCAAACCCTAGACCTAACCCTAGCGTTATGCCTTGCCCCAACCTAAACCTACCCAACCGGAGGCCTAACACTAACCCTAGCCCTAACACTAGCCGTAACCTTCGCCCTAACCCTAACCCTAGCCCTAACCCCAGGTCTAACTTTAGCCCTTGCCCTAGCCCTAACCCTAGACGTAACCCCAAACCTAGCCCGAACCCTATCCCTAGCCCTAAGCCTAGCCCTAGCCTTAACCCTAGACCTAACACTAGTTCTAACCCTAGCCCTAACCCTAGCCTTAGCCCTAACCCTAGCCCTAACCCTAGCCCTAACACTTGCACTAACACTCGCACTAACCCTAACCCTAGCCCTAACCCTAACCCTATCCTTAGCCCTAACCCTAGCCCTAACCGTAAACCTAGCCCTAACCCTTGCCCTAACTTTAAACCTAACCCTAACCCTAGCCCTAACCTAGCCCTAACCCCAGCCATAACCCTAGCCCTACCTTAACCCTATCCCTATCCCTAGCACTAACCCGAGCCCTAACCCTACCATAACCCTAGCCCTAAACCTAGCGCTAACCCTAACCCGAGCCCTAACCCTAGACCTAGCCCTAACACTAACCGTAGCCCTAACACTAGCTAGACCTAACCTTAGCCCTAACCAAAACCTAGCCCAAGCCCTAGCCCTAGCCCTAACCCTAGCCCTAACTCTAAACCTCATCCTAACCCTTGGCCTAACCCTAACCCTAGCGCTAAGTCTTGCCCTAGCCCAAACCCTAGCCCTAGACCTAACCCTAGCCCAAACACTAAACCTAGCCCTAACCCTTGGCCTAACCCTAACCCTAACCCTAGACCTAACCCTCACTCTTAGCCATGCCCTAACCTAGCCCCAGCCCTAACCTTAGCACTAACTCTAGCCCTAACACTAGCCCTAACCCGAGACCTAACCCTAACCCTAGCCCTAACCCTAGCCCTAGTCCTAACCCTAACCCTAGCTAGAACTAACCCTAGTCCTAACCCTAACCCTCGCCCAAAACCTAGCCTTAGCCCTAAGCCTAACCCTAGTTAGATCTAACCCTAGCCCTAACCCTAGCCCTAATCGTGACCCTAGACGTAAACCCAACCCTAGCCCTAACTCTAACCCTAGCCCTAACCCTATCCATAACCCCAAGTCCTGAACTTACCTCTAACCCTAGCCCTAACCATAACCCTAGATGTAACCCTAACCCTAACCCTAGCCCTAGCCCTAACCCTGGCCCTAACCGTAACCTTAAACCTAACTATAGCCCTAACCCTAGTCCAAGCCCTAACCCTAGCCCTACCACTAACCCTAGCCCTAACTCTAGTCCTAACCCTAGCCCTTACCATAGCAATATCCATACCCTTGCTTTCCCAGACTGAACCATAGCCCTAACCCTAACCCTACCCACGTCCAAGCCCTAAACCTAGCCTTAATCCCAGCCCTAGCCCTAACCCTAACCTAGCCCGAGCCCTAACCCTAGGCCTAACCCGAATCCTAAACATAGCTCTAAACCTAGCTTTAACCCTAGCCCTGGCCCTAGCCCTAACCCTAGACTAGCTATCCCAGTTTTAAACATAGCCCTAACCCTAACCCTAATCCTTGCACTAACCTATCTGTAAACCTAGCCCTAGCCCTAACCCTAGCCCTAAACCTAGCAGAAACCCTAGCTAGACCTAATCCTAGCTGTAATCCTAGCCCTAACCCTAGCCCTAACCCTAAACCTAGCCCTAAACCTAGCCCTAACCCTAGACCTAAAGCTAGCCCTAGCCCTAACACTAGCCCTAACCCCAGGTCTAACTCTAGCCCTAGGCCTAGCCCTAAGCCTCGACGTAACCCTAATCCTAGCCCTAACCCTAACCCTAGCTCTAACTCTAGCCCTAACCCTAGCCCAGCCCTAACCCTAACTCTAACCGTAATTCTAGCCCTAACCCTAACCCTAGCCCAAACCCTAGCCCTACCACTCACCCTAGCCATTAACCTAAACCTACACATAACCCTTGCCCTAACCCTAACCCTAACCCTAGCCCCAAACCTAGATCTTTCCCTAACGCTAGCCCTAAATCTAGCCCGAGCCCTAACCCTAACCCTAACCTTGGCTAGACCTAACGGTAGCCCTAAAACTAACTCTAGCCCTAACTCTAGCCGAAGCCCTAACCCTAACCGTAGCCCTAACACAAGCTAGACCACCCATAGGCCTAAACCAAACCCTAGCCCAAACCCTAGCCCTAGCCCTAACCCTAGCCCTATCTCTAAACCTAGCTCTAACCCTTAACTGAACCCTAACCCTTCCCCTAAACCTAACCCTAGCCCTAACCCTAGCCCTAAAACCAGCCCTAACTTTAGCCCTAACCGTAGGCTTAACCCTAACCCTAGCCTTAACCCTAACCGTAACAATAACCCTAACACTAGCCCTAAAATTAGCCCTAACCCTAGCCCTAACCGTAGCCTTAAACCTAACCCTAGCCTTAACCCTAGCCCGAACCCTAACCCTAGCCCTAGCACTAACTCTAGCCCTAACCCTAGACGTATCCTAGCTCTAACAATAGCCCTAGCCCTAATCCAAGCCCTAACCCTGGCCCTAACCTTAGCGGAAACCAAATCCCTAACCCTAGCACTAGCCCCACACTAGCCCTAACACTAGCTATAACACTAGACTTAACCCTAACCATATCCCTAACACAAGCCCTAGCCCTAAAACTAGCTCTAACCATAGCCCTAACCCCCAGCACTAACTCTAGCCCTAGCCCTAGCCCTAACCCTTGATGTAACACTAAACGGAGGCCTAACCCTTCCCCTAGGCCTAACCCTAGGTCTAACCCTAGCCCTAACCCTAACCCTAACCC
>CAOLHI010006392.1:0-41333 GCA_948474755.1 Ctenosaura bakeri
CTCAGTCACCAAATGACTGACAAAAGATGAGGCAAAAGAGTATGCTTGACTCCCTTTTACTTCCCAGGCACCTAAGCATAGCGCTACAAGGCCAATCATACTTTTAAACCGAGATAAGGCAGGGACATCTGCTGTCCAACTCGCTTATTTTTCTACTCAAGCTGTACTTGTCTGAATTTAACTCCTTCAAGAGAATCTCCCTCTTTCTTTCAAGCTCTAGGTAGTGCCAGCTTCCAGGTGAGTGGGAGAAGTTTTGCTCAGAACATTGAAGGAGCTGCCTAGCGTGCTACAACTTGTGTGTAGGTCCTTAGAAGTTCAGACTAAAACCCAGAGCAGATTCACTGCCCCACTGACTTGGAAGCCACCGCAGACCAAGCTACATACACTGGGGAAACTTTTCGGCCTGCTCTTCAAAACTTATCCAAATCCTCTTGCCATTTTGCTCCCGCAGATCAGAACATCCGTCCTTTGAACAAAAAGGACAACGTCCTGGGCGTTGCCATGGAGGTGGAGCACACGGACAGCAGCTACATGTTCTGGTACCGGCGCAACATCTGGACCCAGCCGTTAAAATTTGACAACGAGCTCTACGTCACCACGCACTACAATCAGGTGAGGCAGGGAAGGATTTTCGGAGCTGAGGCTGAGAAGATATGGAGTGGCTCACGATACTCCAGAACTGACCCATTTCCCTGGGTTCTGGCCAGTGGCCATGTTTGGAACGCAGAGAAGCATTTTCTAATCCTGGTCAACTTAGACAGAGCAGTTCCTCTTCCTCAGTCTGCCCATCTCTAGATGTGTCAGACTACAATGCCCATCATCCCCAACCCAGCATTCTGTGACTCTCTGTCTGTCCGTTTCTAGATGTGTCGGACTGCAACACCCCTCATCCCCAACCCAGCATCCCATGACTCTTTTCCCTCTCTTCTCAGGTCCTGCCCGATGATCTCAAAGGGCTTTTCCACACCATCCCTCCCATGGAGCCCAGCGAGCCGCAGTTCCAGCAGGTCTCCCGACCGGCCGCCCTGCAGCACCGAGCCAAGGACAGCGTCTGCTTGCCCACCCCGTAGGTGCCCCCGGGCTGGGGCGAGGCTGGGACGGGGCCGGTCCCCTTGGCACTGGGCTGGCACCAGTTGCAATGTCAGGGCTCCTCAAGACTCCATTGGGTCCTGAAAACAGGAGAGGGAAATACTGGAGGTCACCCAACCAAATCCACAAGAAGAAAAGCAGACAGAGAATGGTTTTACTTCATTTACGTATTTATTTTGGAACGAGCCCAACGCGTTTCGGCCTCCGTGTATCTTTCGGTGGCCGTCTTCAGGGGCGTTGTGCTGTCTGGCTGCAGGCGTTTCCGGAGCTGAAAAATCTCGTTCCATTTGCGGGGCTGACAAAAGACGTTTGCTGGACCAACAAGATTTTCTGCTCCGGAAATGTCTGCTGCTAGAGAGCAAATGGGTTTGAAACAGGCCCTTGAAATCTCTACGTAGGCCAAAGCCCGTTAGGCTTGTTCCAAAATAAAAATACAGTCAGCCGTCCATATTTGTGGGTTTCGCTTGATTATTATTTGTGAGTTTCTCCAACCTCCGCCCCCACCTCAAGCACTTCTTTTCTAGGGGGAATCTTCCCTCTTGGAAACTCCGATAAGGCCACCCAGGCCTTTAAAAATCCTCCTCCTCCACTAGCCACTGCCCAGCCAGCTCAGGATGGGTCGCACCCCAATTTCTCAGCACCCCAACCTCTCTCCCAGTGCCTCCCACACCCCCAAGGAGGGAGATGGGTGGGAGAGGGGGAGTCCCGTGCCCACCCATCCCCTTTCCTTCTCCTTTCCCTGGCCTGCTTTGGACCCCGGATGTCCGCTCTTGTCAGGAGTCCTCCATGTTTGTTGTTTTAGGATAGCAGTAGCCTGGGGAAATAGTGATAGTAGGCTGTTAACTTTCCCAGGTGCCAACCATTCCTTTCCGGCTGGAATTTCAAAGGAACCATTTGGCATGATGACGTTCGTCCTTTTACAACTATCTCAGGAGAAACTTGCTGTTTAAGTGTAAGGCGGGGGAAAGCATTCCATTCTCGAGCTTTAACGTCTGATAGACAGTATCATTCACTATGTTTCAATAAATCTTCTACTAAAGTTTATTGCTACGTTTGAGGGTGAATCTGTTCCTGACAGAAAGCTCGAGAATCTTTTTTTCCCTAAAATGCATCAAGTAGTGGATCAGTTAATTACTGAAGAAGAACGAGGATCTGCAGAATCTGATGGAACTGCAGAGACCGAAGCGTCCATGGATACCAAGGCAAATTTACCGCTGAGCGAGGCTATGGAAACCCCCACAAGCGGCCAAACCTGGGTCTGGGGAGAGAAGCCGCTTATGTCGGTAAGACAACGCAGAAGGGCTGCTAGATGGGACACATCAGCCAAAGACCTTTCCTTTCTGGCGGAAATGGCACGAATGGAAACAGAACTGGAGAGAAAAGATGAGGAGATACTCGAACTCAAGACCATGTTACGTGAGATGAGCATCCGTCCCTCGCAGACATTGAGAACACCAGCACACAAACCACGAGCGGCTGTGCCAGCGGCAGGCACCCCTGGTCCGCCCCAGCAACCAGCAGGGCAAGCTCCAGCGCCACCGCTACTCAGAAACGTGGGAGACCTGAAAGCGTCCTTCAACGGGAAGGGTGAGAAACTCTCTTTCTTTATGACTATGGCAAATAATTTCATGGTCGATCATGGCCACCTCTTTCGGGATGATGCAGCCCGAATTAGATACCTCAGCCAGAGAATGAAAGGACTGGCAGCTGACTGGGTAGCGAACCTATATGACACCCGCGCCCCCGAAACCGAAAATCTGCAGCTCTTCATGAACCATTTGCGTGAACGGTTTGAAGACCCCCATCTACTAGAAAAAACTAAATATCAACTAAAACAAATGAAACAAGGCAGGAACGACGTGGGAACATATTCGCGTGAATTTAGAAACCTGGCCACCAAAGTGCAGTGGAATGATGAGATTCTTATCGAGTTATACAAAGATGGACTAGACCCTGATATCTTACACGGGTGCCTAATGCAGGCCAACCCACAAACCCTGCTAGGTTGGATCAGACTAGCTACTGAAGTGGAGGGTATAACCCACACTGTTCAAAAAAACCAACAACGACAAGACTTAACAAAACGACAACCTCGCCGCCCCACCTTCCTCAATGTTGAGGAACAAAAACAAACGCCTCCGTTTGGGCATGTGTTTCACCTGTGGGAAACCGGGTCACCTTGCCAACAACTGCACCAGTAACCAAGCCACGGTGGGGACTAAAGGAGCACGAGCAGACCCCAGGAAAAAAGAATCTACACGTCAGACAACGGCCATCAAACAACCGCTCAGACGCACTTAAGGACCCTGCAGCAGCGACAGGAGACTCCGCTCCCGACGGTGAAACCTTTTTCTTCGTTTTTCCTTTCGGAAAATGGGGACTGAACCCGCCCGGTGGCGGTTTGAAATTGATTGGAATTGATTGACGGAGCCTCCTGCCCTTAAACCAAAAATTTCCCCCATAAAGCCAAAAAACTCCTTGCCCTCAAAAAGTTCCTTAATAAAAATTTGGCTCGTGGCTTTATCAAGCCTTCTACAGCCCCTACGGCGAGTCCTGTTTTTCTTCCAAAAGAGAAAAGATCCCGGAGCGGATCCGAGGCTGATAGTTAACTACTCTGCTATTAACCGGGTTTATCTCTTCCAATTGTTATCCCATTCCCCTGATACGGACCTTTTTAAAGACCATCTTGTTCAAGGAAAATATTTCACTAAGCTTGATCTTAAAGAAGCATTTCATAGGATTCGGATGGACCCAGACTCTGAATGGCTCACCACCTTTGCAACCCCACTGGGGAATTTTAAATGGAGGGTTTTTCCCCCCCTTTGGATTACAATCTGGACCATCTGTGTTTCAGATGTTTTTGAACACCATTTTCCACGACTTTTTTATAGGGGGTTTGATTTTTTGGATGACTTTTTTAATTTTTGCAATTTTCCTAATCTCATGATTTTGGGTTTCCCCGGGAAAATGCTTCGACGGATGATGGGATAATAACCTCGTAGTTAATCTGTCTAAGTCCCAAATTTGACACCCAAACCTTTGATTACTTGGGTTATAGGATTCAAGATTGTTCACTTAAAATGGACCCTTCGAAAATTAACTCTATTTTGCAATGGCCCGTCCCCAAAACTTTGAAGCAACTGCAGCAATTTCTTGGCTTTGCAAACTTTTGGGGGAAATTTTTCGAGGATTTTGCAGCCATAGCGCTTCCGCTTACTAACCTGTTACGGAAACCTAAAGGCGAATCTACATGTAAGTCGCACAAACTTCGTTGGTCCCCTAATGTCAGTCGGCGTTTGAACATTTGAAATCTAAATTCACTACAGAGCCTTTTACTTTTCCCCAACAGTGCTAAGCAATTCATTTGCAAACGGATGCTTCTGACTTTGCCATGGCCGCTGTTCTTTTGCAACATGACTCTGAGGGAGCACTCAAGCCTTGTGCTTTCATTTCAAAGAAATTTTCTCATCAACAAGCTAATTGGCCTATTTGGGAGAAAGAAGCCAAGGCTATTCATTTTGCGCTGACCACTTGGCGACATTTACTTGAAGGGGCCCGCCCCAAAACTGGACTGACCCATAGAAATTTGCAAGCCTTGCAGTCGGTTAAGAAACTCTCCCCTAAGCAGGCGAGATGGGCTTTTTTAAGGGGTTTGGTTTAAAATTGTTTTCAAACCTGGCCGTTCCAACCAATTGGCGGCCCCCACCCGTTTTCCCCTTGTTTTGGGGGATTTCCTACTGCCCCCCCCCTCCAAAGCCTTATTTCCTGCCTCCTCCCTGGCTTCTCAAGTAACTACTCGCACATTAGCAAAAACAAGGCTTTCTGCCTCCTCCCTCTGTGACTCCGCTCTCCGCGATGCTATCGTTCATGAGCGCATGCCAAACTCATGGCTCCCGGCAAATAAGGACAAAATTGAGTGGGTTGACAATCTCCCTTTCTATGGCACCAAGGTCTACGCCCCCCCTGTCCCCGTGAGCATGTACTTCATCGTCATCACGTTTCCCAAAACCTGCTGGACATTTTGGGTTTTTGAAGACATTGCATGCGATTCGCCGCCTTTTTTGGTGGCCTGGACTAAACTCCTCCGTGAAATTTTTAAATTAAACAGTGTGCTACTTGCAACGTTTCTAAATCGCCCACATCTAAGCCTCAAGGGCTCCTACAACCTCTGCCTGCCCCTTTGTAGCCCCTGGTCGGTTATCGCATGGGATTTTATCGTCTCTCTCCCCTCTTCACATGGCTTTCATGTTATTTGGGTTGTTACTGATCACTTTTCCAAGCAATGTCATTTTTTTCCTCTAAAGAAAGTCCCCAATGCTGAAGGGACCCCTAACCTATTCGTTCATCATGTTATGGAAACTTCACGGACTACCTTCGGTGATCATTTGGACAGGGATCCAATTTTCACTTCCAAGTTTTGGACCTGCCTCTTGAAAACCCGGGGAATCACTCAGAAACTCAGCAGTGCTTATCACCCCCAAACAGATGGCCAATCTGAGCGTGCTAACAAATCTCTTAACAATTTCTTAGGTGCTTTGTTTCTGAAAACCAGAACGTTTGGGGTTTTCCCTTTTTTTCCCCCCGTTTGCTGAGTTTGCTGTAAACCATGCTGTTCATGCTTCTACTGGGAAACCCCCTTTTAAAAGTTTACGGCTTTTTTCCCCTTTTTCCCCCCCCCCTCACCCCCCCCTTCCTCTGCTCCTCCTTCTGTTTCTGCTTGGGTCTCAAAACGGGCATTTGGCAATCCGTTTCGGATGCTAACCCGCTGCAAAAGCTTCTCACAAACGCTTTGCCGACCGCAAACGGACCCTAACCCCTTTTAAAAACCCCGGGGGGATCTGGTCTTTCTTTCCTCTAAGCACATTTCGTCTATTTCTCCTTCTAAAAAACTTTCCCCTCGATTTCTCGGCCCTTTTTTGTAAAAAGAGCTATTAACGATGTTTTTTTTAAACTAAATCTCCCTTCTTCCCTCAAGGCAATTCATCCTGTCTTTCATTCCAGTTTGCTGAAGAGAGCCCCCCTTTGCTGGATTCTTCGCCGACTGATGTTCCCCCAACGCCCCCATTGACTTTGTTATTACTGCATGGGTTTTTGTTTTTTCTGTTGTTCTGTAATATTTTACTTGTTTTGCGTATCTATATGTATATGAATTTTTTTTTTAAAAAAAATGGGGCAGGGGGTCAGGCCTTCCCTGTTTGTTGTTTTTTGGATAGCAGTAGCCTGGGGGGAAAAAGTGATAGAGGGTGTTAAAATTTCCCAGGTGCCAACCATTCCTTTCCGGCTGGAATTTCAAAGGAACCATTTGGCATGATGACGTTCGTCCTTTTACAACTATCTCAGGAGAAACTTGCTGTTTAAGTGTAAGGCGGGGGGAAAACATTCCATTCTCGAGCTTTAACGTCTGATAGACAGTATCATTCACTATGTTTCAATAAATCTTCTACTAAAGTTTATTGCTACGTTTGAGGGTGAATCTGTTCCTGACAGCCTTGGCCCCCTTCACACACACACGTTTTGATAGTTGTAGTTTTACCACTTTTTCAGGGAAAAAGCTGTGCCCCTGACCCTAGCGAATGTGGGGGGCCAACTTAAAAAGAAAAACCGTCGGATAGCACTTGGAAACGATCTTCCCTTTTTTTGGTTGGTGCCAAAAGCAGACAGCCAATTTTTTTAAATTTAAAATTTTACACCGGTAATTGTTTTAACTTTATAAATTAATTCATAGATGTTTTAATTTGTTTTGGTTTAAGCTTCTCAGTTGCCTTGGGGGCCCACCAGTGAGAGAAAGGGGGTTGAATTAATAATAATAATAATAATAATAACCAGAAAAAAAGGAGAGCTGGGGTTGCAAGCGCAACTGTCCGTCCCTGTCCCTCTGGGTGACTGCTCTCCTTGTGCTTTTGTCCCCCGCTCTGAGACGGGGGGTCCAGGACTGCCTCCCACCCCAGTTCTTCCCTCTGCAGAAGGCCACCCACCCCATCCAGAAAGCACAGGCCCTGAGTGCCCACCAGGCTCGGGCGCATTTAGGAAGATGTCGTCTGCAAAATTGGCCCGGGTTTCCCCTTGCAAGCACGGAGGTTTTGGTGCTGAGTTTGTGTCCAATGGCAGAAAAAAATACTCAGGGAAAGGGATGGGCAATGAGGAATGGTGGGGGCGCCAATTTCCCCCCAAACCCCCCAAAAAACATACGCATCAAGCCTCTGTTTTCCTCTGCAGTCCTTCACAAAATGGCGACAGGAAGCAGCCTTTTGAGAGGCCATTTTGAGACGGACCGTAAAGGAAAAAGGAAGTGTTTGAGAGGAGCACAGTGTTCTGGGGGTCTTGCGGGAGTGGGGTGAGGGTATTTCCATGTGTTTTCATGGATTGGGGGGGATTGGGGTTTGGGTGGGAAAAAGGGGGTAAAAAATCTCCCCAAAATTTTTACACAATTGGGGGGGAGGGTTTTGGGGGGCTGTGAGGGACCACAAAAGTGTGGCCCGTGGAACGTCCTTTTCCCACTGCTGCTCTAAGAAGCTGCAATTGGGGCGAGGGGGGGGGGGCTCAGGTTTTATAAATTTTTGGAAATCCAGAGGCAGATGGGCCCGGAAAAAAAAAGTCCCCTCTTTTCACAAACCCCTTTGGTAGGGCTGCACTCTTCCTGCTCTGGGAGTCCCTCATGCGGCTTTTTGTGACTACAGGTATAGGATTAGCTATTTTGGAGATGCACGGCTGCCTCTTCCAACGAACAGGGCAATTACTGCCTTTTTTGAAGAAGCAACACAGAGAAACATAGCCTAATAATTGCCATCCACGTACTTAACATGGAAAGACAAGGGCACACCCGAATCCCAAATGGTAGTGGCATGGAGAGAAGAAGAAGAACACCTTTTCTCCACTCTGTGAAGGGAAACTTGAGCCAGGTGTGACTTTGGCCATTTCCACACTAGACTGTTATAGTGCTTTTTTTCCCCTTTTCCCCATCCTATAGTCCATAGGATGCTGGAAGTGGAATCATAAAACCTTTATGGCCTTTGCCTCTTGCCCCTAATTGCTCTTCTTGGAGGGACTGGTGACCACTGCTTTGCTGACCACCCAACTTCTCTCCTATGCCCAGGACTCCCGAGTGCCTTCCCCATGTTTGGCTCATAGAATCAAAAAATGTAGAGGTGGAAGAGACCCCAGGGGCCATCCCTCCCAAACCCCCCGCCATGCAGGAACACCCTAAAAATTTTCCCCCAGAAAGGCCACCGCCTTTCCCCTTGAAAACCTCCAAGGAAGGAGCCTCTACCACACTCCGAGGCAGCAGATTCCACTACCGGACAGCCCTGACCGTCAGGAAGGGTTTTTGCTGAGGCTCAGGTGGGGTCTCCTTTCCTGCAGCTTGAATCCATTGCTCCTTGTCCTGGTCTCTGGAGCAGCAAAAAAGCCCTCCCCCTTCCTCCACATGGCATCCCTTCAAATATTTAAAAGTGGCTCTCATGTCCCCCAAACCCTTTTCTTCTGCAGACTAAACATACCCAGCTCTCTAAGTCTATCCTCATAGGGCTTCCTGGCTTCCAGGCCTCTCACCATTTTGGTCGCCCTCCCTGGACTTGCTCCAACCTGACCATGTCCTTCTTGAATTGGGGTGCCTAGAACTGGACACAGGATTCAAGATGGGGTCTAACCAAAGCAGAGTAGAGTGGTACCAAAAACCTTCCCCCCTTTAGACACGATCTCCATTATGCAGCCAGAATTACATTGGTTTTTTGGCTGCCGCATCACACTGCTGACTCATGTTCAGCTTGTGGGGCCTTTTGAAGAGGACACCAAGCCAACTGAGAGATGTCAAACTTCTGGAAATTTTGAGGCTTTGTTTTTTTTTTTTTTGAAGCTTGAAGTTTTTTCCCTAAATTTTTCTGCCTTGTTTCTAAGCTGTCCTATCTTTGGGGGCACTTCCATCTTCAGAAGTAACCTCTCTCCCAATGGGCCAACAAGGGGCTTCCTGGGGATCAGGGAGAATTTTTGGGGCTTTGTCTGTTTCCAAGGGGGCTTGCAATTCCTTGCAGGATTGAGCTCCTCCTGGTTGGCTTAATGGGTAGATTTGGAGTGGAGGAGAGTGGCAGGGCTTTTTGGGTGAGTTCCCGTTCTGACCATTGAACTGTTTATTGTTTCTCCTCAAAAGGGCAGGAAAAACCCCCCATCCCCCCTGATGAGGACGCACTCTTCCCCCAGGTGAGGAAGGGAAGGGGGCTAGAAAGGGGAAAAGGCTGGCTTTTCCCCCCCCCTCCTTCCTCAGAGAAACGTTTCAGAATAGATCCGCCCCAAGCCCTTTTTGCTGCCCGACCCAAAATGGAAATGGCACTCACTCCTTTTCTTCCCCAGTTAGGAGAAGAGGGGGTTTGGCTGGACCACTCCCCTCTCCCGGGCCCTTTCAAGATACTGCTTCCATTGTGCATTGCCTCCCCCCCTTTTTTCTACAGCCTTTGTTTCTTTCTCCCTGGGCTTCCTTTCCCCCTCACTCTTTTTTACGGGTTGCATCTGATAGCGGAAGGGGGTCCCACATTTCACTCCTCCCCCACAACTGTCCTCAGGCCGGGGTGGTGGTGGGGGGCAAGCACCTTCACGATGATGTCTCTCGTCTGTTTGGCAACTCGCCTGACCCCAGGGTCTTGGTGCACGAGAAGGCAACTTAGCTCTGGAAGGGAGGGAGGGAGGGGGGGAAGTGGTGGTGGATTGGCACACAGACCCTGATCGGAATTTTTTTCCCAGACTCCAACCTCTCCCCCCACGGACCCTTTCCCTCTGCTTTCTTGAACTCACAAATCCCCCCTTACCAGTCCCACAGGTCAGCAAGGATTTTTGAAAAGGGATCTGCCGATCTTGGCACCAGGTGACCTAAGAGGATGCCAAAGAGAAACGGGAATCCGAATGCACCCTCCACCCTCTGCCTCTCAGGCTGCAGCAGAGAGGGGTGGAGCTCCCCCTTCCCGTCCCCCGGGAAAGGGAAAAAGGGGCCCCGGGCACCCCCCCACCAAGAGGACTCCAGGTGGTGCTTTTCTGGGGGAGGGAAAAAAGAGCATGGTTTCCCCCCAAAAAGGAGGCTCATGGTTCAGTGGCAGGTGCTGCAAGGGCCCAGGAGACCTCCTCTGGGGAACACCTCATCCTTTCCCACAATGCCCTCTGAGAAATTTCTCCTCCCGAATACCCTGAAAGGGGCCAAGACCTCCCAGCTCCCTTACTGCACAACATGGCTGCCGTCTTTTCACCCAAGGATGCGGGCTGTTGAAAAGGTCGGCACTTAACCGTTTGTTTCCATTTCCCCCCCCTTTGAGCCGTAGTGCTGGATCTGGGGTAAAAGACCAAAGTCAAAACCGGGGTTTCCCCTCAGCCTGGCCTAATGCCCCGTGCCCTCTGAGCTTGGGCCCTTCCAGACCGCCCTGTGGGCACTTCCCGGGCCTTGGCAACCTTGTGGAGCACCTCCTGCGGGGAAAAATTTCCTTGCCAGAAGGCTTCTGTCAAGGCTCCACTGCAGGGCCTCGGCCAGTTTCCACAGAGGGGCCTTCGCTGCCTTCAAAGGAGGAAGCACAGAGGGAAACTGAGCCAGACCTGTTGGAAAGGGAGTGCTTTGAGGGTGTTCCTGCATGGCAGGGGGTTGGACTGGATGGCCCCTATGGTCTTTTCCCAAACTTACATTTCTATGATTCTATGAAAGCAAAAGGTCACCCTTTCTGTTTCCCTCTTCCAACCCCCACAGACCCAAACCTCCAAAGCCTTGCAGGGCCAGCTTTTTGGCCTCCTCCCTGAGCCACCCCCACATCTTGATCCTCCACCGCGTCAGCACTACCAAGGGCCTGGACGGATGGTGCTCCATCCGGGGATTTTCCAGGCGCTGGATAAGGTGCCCATAAAAGGCAAGGGCTGACCTCCGGACCTCGGGCCCCCCCTAAAAAGGGGAGGGGAAAAAAGGAGCCCATTTTTTTGTAGGCAGGAGCAACTGGCTACCCGGCGCCTTGTCAACCTTCCTTTCACGGGTTTGGGGGAGAGGAGAAGAAAAGACACTCCCCACCACCACAACCAGAGAGTGGCAGAGAGGAGCAAGACTCACGTGAAGCAAGAGGCCCCGATATTTTGTGGAAATCCTCCGGGGATCCCTGAGCCATCCTTTCCAGGAGGTTTACCAGGATATTAAAGACCACTGCAGGTAGGGGGGATTAACAAACAAGGAGGGACATTCAAAACCTGAGCTGACACAATAGAGATGCTTGCTTGCTTGCGGGGGGGGGGGGCATATTCACATCCAGCCTCTCAAGAGGGCCAGAAACCCCCCTGACCATTTCTCCACCACCCCTCTCCTAATACCCGGCTTACGGAGTTTTTCTGGGTTCCACGGGCCCCTTCCTCCTCCTCCAGCCTGGTGATTTCTGTGAAGAGGTTCACCAAGGCGGGGAAGGGTTGGGACCACTGCCCCTCACTGTCGGGATGACAAGAAGATATGAACCGATGGCTGGGCGGCCACCTGTGGAGAAATATTTTGGGCCTCAACAATTTTTGGGCCTCCTCTCCATCTGATGGGACTTCCTTTACCGGGAAAGCACCAGAGAACCAGGCGAGGGGAATGGATCCATGCAGCTGGGACTTCTTCTGGACAATGAGGTCCTTACCGTGGCTGCATCCAAAGGGGAACTGGGGCTAGGGCCTCCCCACCTGGGCCAGGAGCAGGTTCAGCGCCACATCCCGGTTGCACATTGGTGAGGGAAAGGAAAGTTTTAATGCAGAAATTGCCGGGGGGGACTGGAGGGGAGCCACAGGACTGGACACTCCTTGGGGCAGAAAAAGAGGCAGTCCCTTCCCTTTTGTGGACTCAAGCAAGTGCTCGATGGCAAACTCCAAGTGATTCTGGGCCACATAGTCCACTGCCTTTATGGCCTCCTGGGAGGGGGAAGAGTCGAGCACTGGCAGAGGTGGTGGAGAAGGTCCTTGAACTAAAAAAGGGGGAAATAGGGCCCTGCAGGGAGCCCTGCAAGGCTTCTGGGGCTGGGGGGAGGGAAGCAGGGGGGGGGTGTCCCCAAAAAAGGCCCCCGTTAAATGTTGGCCAGTAAAACCCTTTTCTGAGACAAGCCTGCCATTCAGCAGAAAGAGGCACCTTCCATCTACCCCGAGGGGGGGGGGCTGGAGTGATGCCTTCTTGGTGGTGGTCCCAGTGGTTCCCAAAGGGGGAACTTGCCCCTTTTACCTTCTCCGGATCCCAAAGGAGGGAAAAAGGGAGGGCAGTTTTCTTCTCTTTCCTCCAAGTCCAGGGGGCTGGGAAAAAGCCCGGGGGGGTTGAGGAACTGGGAATGGCAGTTCTCACCCTCATCCTCCGGCTGCTGATGCCATCCAAGCTGTCCCCTTTCTGGACCCTGGGAAAGACGTTTGGGGGAGGGTGAAATGTGGGACCCCCTTCCGCTCATCAGATGCAACCCACAAAAAAGAGTGGGGGAAGAAGGAAGCCCAGGGAGGAAGATGGCTGTAGAAAAGAGGGGGGGGTACAGCAGGGAGAGGCAATGCAAAATGGAAGCAATGACTGGGTTTGAAGGCCAAGGAGAGGGGAGTGGTCCACTAGAACCCCCCCTTTTCCTGACTGGGGAAAGAAAAGGAGAGAGCGCCATCTTGCCATTTGGCTCGGGCAGCAAAAGGTCGTGGGGTGGTCTTTCTGAAGGCATTTCCCTAAGGAAGGAGGGAGGGGAAAACCACCCTTTTCCCCATTTCTACCCCCCCTTCCTTTCCTCACCTGGCAGAAGTCATCATCATCAGAGGAGAAGATGGGGACTGAACCTCATCAGAGGAGATGGGCTTGATGTTCTCTGCGTCCTGGGGGAAAACAATAAACAGTCCAATGGTAGTCGGGAACTCACCCAAAGAGCCCTCGCCACTCTCCTCCACTCCCAATCTACCCATTAAGCCCCCCAGGAGGAGCCCCCTTGGAAACGACAAACCCCCAAAAGATCTCTCCCTGATCCCCAGTAAAAAGCCTCTGTTGGTCCATTGGGAGAGAGGTATTTCTAAATGGAAGTGCTCCTCAAAGAGGGGGTTTTAAAACAATGCAGAAAAAATTAGGGGGAAAAAATTAAGCTTTAAAAAACAAAACAAAAAACAAAGCAAAGCTTCAAAATTTCCAGAAGTTTGACATCACTCAGTTGGCCTGGTGTCCTTCTTGCTAAGACTTTGCCCCTTCCCCCAGTGGTAGGGGGGGCGAGGCGTTGCTCTCTGGAAAGCACGAGGATGGGCCTGCCCTCTTTTGGGGCGGAAAAGGGGGCCAAAATCATTTGGACAGCTGCCCCGAAAGCTCCCCCGCCTAAGGGTAAAATTAAAGGGGGCGGGTCTCTCTGCTGTCATAGCTTGTTTTCTGTGCCCTAAACTGCCAGGATCACATGCCTCCCCAGCACTCTTGAACCTGGGAAAAAAACCCTTCCCCGTCACTGGTCTGGATCTCCACCTCTTCCCTGGGGGGTTTATGCCTCCTCCCCACCCAGCTTGGGACCTGCTCCTCTTTCCCCCAGGTGGGTGAGACCTGGGGGGTGTCCCACTCCCACGGAACCCTGGCAAGAGACAGAAGAATAATGGAACGCTTGGACACCCTTCCCCTAAAGGGGTTCTTCTTGCCATCCCTTGCTCCGGAGTAGCTCAATTGGCCTTTGAACGCAAGTTTGGGAATCCTGAGGGCCACCCATATCATAGAGTGCTTTTCCAGCATTCCTGACCACTGTCTAGCCTGTTGGAAGTGACAGTCCAACAGAAGCCAACGGGTGGAGGACCCCCCGCCCTTCCTGAAAGCAGAGGAGGCCTCTTCAGCTAGGGGCCCTTGGGATCTCCATGGGAAAAAGGCTCCCCGCTAGATGCCTGGCCCTGGGTTGACTCAGCTTCTGCTGGGGAGCAGGGGGGTGGGGGTGGATGAGTGGGAAAGAAACTTCCATCTTTCTCCCCTGGGTGCCAAACTCCCCTAGGAAATTTTAACCACCATCCAGCTCCTCTCCCTAACTTTGACAGGTAGGTATGTTTTCTACAAGCTTCTGGCATCTGCAAGGGTTGGAAAAAAGGCCGCTGGAGAGGAGTTGGGGGAAGGATCGGGGACTGGAGGATCCAGGGGCTGTCTCATTTGGGATCTCTTTCTTCCCCTCTCTTTCCTCCCCAAAGCTGCTTTGCAAAGGAGGAGGGGGATTCTTTGCCTCCTGGCCACAGAATGTGGACCAGAGGTGAAGTGGAGGGGAAAAAAATGCCCCCCTTCCTGGGTCGGGGACTTTTTTACCTGTGGGGGGAAGCTTCTCCACTGCGTATGTCCCAGAGGGGGGCTCCTGCAAAGGCCAGTGGCCTGAGGCTCTGGGAACTGAGCAGGGCGGAAAAGGGGGAAAAAAACAGGGCCCCAAAAGTCCCCCCTCACTGGATGAGCCAAGGCAGAGCGGCTCCTCCAAAAGTCGAGGATGGGCCTGCCCTCTTTGGAACTGGAAAGGGAGCAAAACTATTTTGGGCAGCTGCCCCGAGAGCTCCCTGCCTAAGGGCAAAATTTGGGGGGGAAAGGGGGTTTGGGTTTACTGTCATTGGTTGTTCTATGCCCTAAACCGCCAGGCTCCACACACTCTGGAACATGGAAAAAAAAACCTCTCCAAATGACTCTCCATGACTTTCCCCTTTTTACTGGGAGGCTGATGTCTCCCCCCCACTCAGATGGGTGAGCCCCTCCTCTTCCTTCGGGTCATCCTCTGCTCCCCCGGAGCCCTGGCAAGAAAAGGGAAAAAGCCCGGTCCTTCTACCCAAAAATCTTTCCCCCCCTGCAACCCCAGCCCTTTCCTCGCCAGAGCTGCTTTGAAGGTATAGGGAAAATTCTTTGCCTCCTGGCCACAGAACTGGCCCATTTGGAAAGGGGGGCAAACTGAAAAGTGGAAAGACAACCCCTTCCTGGATCAAAAGACTCTCCTTTCTTACCCCTGATGAAGGAAGCTTTTCCACTGTGTGTGTCCCCGGGGGACTCCACCGAAATGCTGGCTTCCTGAGGCTCTGGAGAACTGCAGTGGACAGGAAAAGGCAAAATGTCAGAGCCTCAAAAACCATCTCACCGGATGAGACCAGGAGCACAGCGCTCCTCTGGTCCTGTCTCCAGCTGTGACCAGAGGGATGGCTGGAAATCCCTGGGGGGCCACGAGGGCCTCCATTTCCTCCACTAAATGCCTGACCCCAGACTGCAGGGCTGGAAACTGCAGTGATGACTTGGAGGCCAAAGGAAAGGCAGACCCTCCCTTTTTTATTCCCGCAAACCCCCTCATCTCTCTCTTGGCTGGCTGTTTTCCCCGGTGCAGGGCATAAGGTCCCTATGGGGAGGGAGGGAGGGGGAGGCCCTGCCCTGGAAGGGAATAGGGGGCTGGAGGGGGCTTACTTTGGAGGCGCCTCGGAAGCCTCCTCTTGGTTGCGGGTTTGTGACAGAAAGGGGGGACCTCTTCCAAGCTTTCAAAGGAATAAAATGGGGAACCTCTCACAGGAAGAGGAGGGCTGGCTGGCCTCCTGTCCCAAAGGGCCCTGAAAAGGAAGGGGCTCAAACCCGCAAGAAGATGGACACCCCCCACACACAGTGGGATCTCTCCTTCCCCCCCTCTTCTGTGCCCTTACCCCAACCACCTCAAGAGCGCAACCATCACTGTAAAAACACAACAACCCAGTCACTGGCAGCCAAATGGTAAGCAACCCCAAAGGGGATCCAGCCACAGCCACTGCCAGTAACGCTATGGCCCAACCGTCTCATCTCCAGGACAACCATGGAAGCAAACATTCCTGGAATTCTTTCAGAAAGAACCTTTTTACAGCAAAAAAAAAAAAAAAAAAAAATGGAGGCTACATCTGTATATATATGTAGAGGCTAAATGGGGGGGTTTAGCTACCATGGGGGTAAATGAAAACCTGGGGATGGGGCCCAAACCAGTCTGCAAATCCTCAAAACCTTGGCAAGGATTCCAGATTCGCAAATCCAAATCCCTTTCAAAAATATAAAATTTTCAATCCCCAACCAAAAATAGGATTTTGTTAAAGATCTGTTTTAAAAATGTTTTTAAAGGTTTTTTTAAAAAATTTTTTTTAAACCCCTTTTTTAAAAAAAAATTTGATATTTAGATATGGATTTGGATTTGGAAAATTCTGGATTTGTCCCATCCCTAATTTAAAACCCTTTGCTAAGAAATTAAGAAAAATGACTAGTTAATAGATTTGCAGGTCCAGGGTTATGGATATAGGTCAAAATACAGCTTTGAATTTATCTGTTCTATCTGAGCATTCTATATGAATGATTAAGGACACAGTACGATGGAATATAAAAATGTAAGGAATATTTTGATCAATTGAGACAAATGTGTAATTTAAAAAAAATAACTCTGTTGTCAGAGTCTTCAGTCTCTAGAGCTGTTTTGGCGAAGGCGGCCTTGTCCTCTGGAAAGGCAATTTCCCTTTCTTCCAGTGGCGAGGGCGGTTCTGGGAAAACGGAAGCCGCCAAGCCGATCCTTCGTTACCTGGCGGCAATTTAACCCGGGGGCCCTCTGCCCCCGCAGGTACGCTGTTTCCCAATGAGATCTTCGGCCACAAAGACTCCGGCTGGTGGAGAGGCCTGGATTAATCCAGGGGTGGACAAATTTCCCTTTCCCCCTGGAGCTACATGGATGCCCAAAAAAACCAAGTCCAAAAAAATCCGGAGCTGGTTGTAATTAATATTGAAGAAGCAGCCTTTTTTTTATGTTAAAGGTACACGAGGGCCCCTGGTCTTTTAAAAAATTAATCCCCATTCCTGGAGCCCCCAAGAAGGCTTTCCCTTTTTTAGCCAGAAGAAAGGGGGCGGGGCAGTTTTTCCACCCCGATCTGATATCCGGTGCGAAGCCACTTTGCTTGGCAGCTGTAAAAGAGGGGCTGCAGGGGATGCTTCCTAAACCCCCGACTGTTGTGGTTTGTTGTTTCCCCCCTTTGGACGCTGCACCCTCTCTTGTGCTTTCTGTGTCCCTTGTGCTGTTTTCCCCCGATAGAGGGACGGAGCTCCTTTTTCAGGGCTGGTATTTCTGTGTGACTTAATGGAGTGAGACCTGGAGTACATTAGACTGCATACTTTGATTTGGACCCCCTTTTCCACCATTGTGATCAAAGTGTAGCTATAGGGAGGGCAAAATAAAGACATTGCCCTCCAAAAAAAAAAATTTTGTCCTCAATGAATTTTTTCCCCAATCTCCAAATTTCTACCATTGCAGAGAGTAAGGCATTGAAAAGGTTCACACCTAGAACTCTTTTATTTGCGGCCTTAGCTTTCAAAGGGGCTCTGAAGGTTGGAAACCCGTTAGAGCTCCGCATCTTTAGAGAGGATATTCCTTATCTCCCAGCCATATATATGTGGAGCTAAATGGGGGAGTTTAGCAAGGGGGGTGCCAACCAGTTGCAGATCCTCAAATCCTGGAGCCTTGGGAAGGATTTAATTTCAAATCCCAAAACCCTGTACAAAAAAAGGTGAACTGAATCTTTAAAACCACCAACCAAAAATAGGTTTTTTTCTAAATTTGTTTTTAAAAAAGGGTTTTAAAAAGTTTTAAAAGTTTTAAATTTTAACTTAAGGAAAGACTGGATAAAAGATAAAATACATCACTGCCCTTTAAACTAAAAAAAACAATTCCTTATGAGAAAAATAGCTGAAGAGGAACAGAACCTTTTTCTCTAGTGGTTTAGCTTTCTGCTTGGTTGGAGACGTTACAAGCCAGACTTACCTGTTGCTGACCGTGAGGCCTCAGGAAACTACAAAGCCCAGAATTCCACAGGACATTGGAAGTGGAATAATAGCTCTGGAACAGTGTAGGATGGAAATGCCCCATGGACTGAAATCAGTCTTTCTTCCTGAAGTAGAAATTCATGAACGTAAATATGCATAAGTTTCATTTCTTTTCATTTCTAGGACAGAACGATTCTTCCATTCCTTACAAATTCCAGACCAAAATGATCTCCAACTCTGAAAGGAAAGGTTTTAATTCCCAGACAAAAACGTTTCAATATGTGGAGGGAAGAGATCTTTTCCTGTCTCTTGTGCACTCATGGGGGTGTTTGTGTATGATTTATTGGGGTTTTTAACACACTGAATCAGAAAATCCAACGCCTGCAAACCGCACAGCATCTGTAGGCTTTCCTATACAGTCAATCAATGCAGATTTTGTAGCAATTACCCTTAGAAGTCTATCACACAACACAGTTACACTGCAGTTGTCCTGTGTTAATCTGTCTGGAGCTTATTGGACAACATAACAGCTCTCCCAGTGCTATACCAGGCTGTGCATTTGGAAATCAATTATTTTTCCACTGGAAATAATCCATCAATCCATAGTGCCTGTGTCCCTGTGATTTAGTAACCTCTTTGGATGCAAACGTCTCCTTCTGCTCTGTTGCAATATCGAGAGCCTGGTGGTTGCAGAGTGTGTCTGATTCCATTGCTCCTCACTTAGGGGTTCCTCAGGGATTTATCTCCAGGGGGAAACCCCATCCTTCTTCTTCCATGGGTTGGGCTGGGAGAACGCTGGGATTCCCAGGAGTATCCAAGGGGTCTGCTGTACACGTCTTTTCTGGCCCATTTTCTATGAAGCATGAATGTCCAGAGAAACCATGGGGTTCAGGAAAAGTTTAGGGTAAATGAAGAGTCAATACACAAAATTTTGAAGAGTAATATATATAAATGTAGGACCGAGTGAGTGTGGGCTCATAGGAAAAGCTGTAGAAGTGGCTTGGTTTGTGTTCCTTCTTGATAGACTTGGGTGGTTTCATGAAGAGAGTCATTGTGTCTTTGTGCAATTATAGCTTTTTTTTTTTTTTTAAAAACACCAGTCATGGAGCTGGAGGCAGAGAGCAAACATGGTGGTAGAAGTGATGCTGGATTTCAAGGACCCCAAAGCCAACACGGAAGCCTCTGCGATGGCAACGGGGGACAGAATGCATTGCTATTCTGCTGCCGTTCCAAGCACAGAAGAAACGGTTTCCAAGTGGAAGGGCTGAAAACAACTGATGGGTGTGATGAACATCTTAGTCCAGTCTGTGATTTCCACCTCACTGGGGGTGCTTTGCTCCCCTTAAGCTTCAGCGCAAACTTTAAAAGGACGATCGAACATTTCGAACCTATTTTGTGGATAAGGGTCAGCACCTTGAATGTCTCCGAAAGCCTGGGATAGATTCACTGCCCTGTTGATAGGGAAGAAGAGAACCTATCATCTTCTGATACGTCACAGAATCACAAAGAAACCCTCTTGAGGGGGGGTTAAAATGTTGCAGCTGGTGCTGGAAAATGCGTGAATATTGTGTGGAACCACAGAACTGTTTATTTGTTTGTTTGATTTATGTCTCTCTTTCTTTCCGTATGGGACCCAAGGTGGCTTACAGTGTAATTCTAGAACAAAATAACTGAATCAGGGTATGATGTAAAAGTTTAAAAGGCATTAAAGAATCAATTCAATTAATACATTAGTTTAAAACATATTCAAAACTTACTGCATATTAAAAAAACGCACGCCCATGCCACATTCTTCAGCCCAAACCCAAATTTAAAAGGGGAAGACCAGTTTAAATCAGGAGGTCCTTGTCTTTGGGAGATATTAAAAAATACTGCAGCCTCCCAAGACATTCGCCTTGTTATCACTACAGTAGGACTTTCTCTTTGGTGGATGTTGGGATTTCCCCCATTTTGACCAACAGGCGGAAGGAGCACCTCCCAGGTGGAAAGAACACCTTCAGACATAGAACTGGTTTTCTCCAGGTCAGGCAGGTGGACCTCATTTGTGCGTTGGACCTCTTTGGGAGTCGAAGCTTCCATGCTGCTGCTCTAATTGGCATAGAAGAAAGTAAAGCCAGATAAAGTCACTGCAGTCCTCACTGCTGTTTATACCCTTTCTGGTTCCCAAAACACAAGGTGGCAGCTATTTCTTCCAATTTTTTTTAAGTATGTTGTGCTGGGGGTATTGTGTATTTTTTTATTTTGCTGATGTATGCCACTCTGGATACGACAACGTCCGGCCCCTCCCGAAACTGCAAACCCCAGGATTCCATAGGATGTTGCATGTGGGTGTCCCATCGGCCACCTGTCGGCCATTGTCTTAGGACCATCCTCGCACCACGGCAGAGGACGTGCACCTCAGTTCAGGAGAGGATCCTAAGCCTCCCAGACTCATGTGGGTTTCCTTGTCCAAGAAGTTGAGCCCGTTCATGGCCAAGATGTAGGGGGAGACCATGGTGTTGTTGCTACAGCTCTGGATGTAGAAGAAGGATGGAATCTACAAATATAGGATGGGGGACACGTCAGATATGGACGATTCCATCCAGTTCCATATCGAGAGAACATGTGTCTGTGGGGCATCTGAAATAGAAGATGTTGAGCATGTCCTATTCAGCTACAAACTATATGACACAGTAAGGGCCCAGTTCCTACAGACAATACTCGACAGAATTACACACTGGGACCATAGTAAATGGTTAGCCCACATCCTTCAAGGTACAAATACATACATTGTAACTAGAACTGCTAAATTCATAGGTAGGGCCGTTCAACTGAGATGATGTTTTATTGAGCACATCGGGGTTGCATGTAAAGGTGATGAACTTATCTAAACATGTGCTGGTTCTGTATTTTATTGCCTTTTAGTCTATGACAAGACAATAACGTACTACTATTAATTTTACTAATATAATCTATGTCATTTTATTTTGTCTAATTTATCTTATCCAATGACATTTTATGCATTGTATCCTATATATTGTGCTTTTTTACATTTTATCATGCTTGCCGTTCATTGTTTGATATGGTCAATTGACTAATCAATAAACTTTAACTAACTCACTCATTGTTGGTTAGGGTCTGGTGTGGAATAGCTGTCCTCCTTGTTCTTTCCTCCACCTTCTGGACTCTGACATTGTCTACAAGGCAACTGAGAAATGTGTTGGTGCTGATATTCTCCCATGACTACCATATCTCTGCTTTCTGAAGGCTTGGTTGTCTGTTCCAGGGAGGCATCGTCCAAGTCCTCAGTTTGGCTTCGGGTCTGTTGTAGACACCCACAACGGCATTACTGGTGGTTCTCTCCCCTTTAATTTCTACCCAAACACTCTCAACCTGGCTTCCAAGATTGACATCACAGACCTCTTCTCAGACGTAAATGTCCACGATAGGTAGTGCTACTATACTCTTTTCCTGGTTGACCTATTTCTCTGAAATAGGCTATACCTCTTTCCAACTACATTTTAATCGTGAGACTCATCCCACAATTGGTTTAAAAACAAACTGGTTCTGTTCTACTCAGGAGCATCCCTGAAGCTCCCGCTGACAGGGTTGGTGCTCGACACTTCTTAGGAAAACAGTCCTCTGAACATGCACAGTGTGCTCTAAAGGAATTGAAAAGGCAAAGGGCAACAGAGAGACTCTTTTTTGGGATCACCCAGGGAATGATTTTATAGCCCACTTCAGTCACACTCAGCTCTCAATAATGACTTAAATAACACAGTGGGTTACAGCATTACACGGCCAAAAAAGGGGGGGCAATGGGGAATTTGGCACCTGAAAGAAGCCAGAGAAAGAGGCACATGGGAGAAGGAGGGGGGTTTGGGAGGGGGAAGACCTGGGTTTCACTGGCTTGGGGGGTGTCCTTCTCTATGGAAATTATGCTTTTTAATCTCTAACCTGAAAACATTACATATAATACAATCAATGAATCACCCTGAGTGAGTTAATGTCAACAATAAAACTGGGGTGCTTCCTTAAAATAAACAAGCCCACCATGCCCCACTTTGCAGAGTGCTGCATTAAAGAAAACCATCCCGCAGCCAAGAGAGAAAAACCAGCCACTCAAACCTCAAAGGCATTTAACTAATTTATTGCGGGTAGTAAAACCAAGACAAGCAGGTAAGTAATTGCCATGCGTCACTGTGGAAAGCACGCATCACACAGAGCAAAAACAGCAACAGAAAAGAGTCAAGAGCAGAAGTGAGATGGGGCTTCACAGACAAGCCTCTTTTGTAGGAAAACAGACACTCCAGAACAATAACATGTTTACACGCTGACTTTCCATGTGTAGTTACATATAATAGTCACAACATGGCAGAATCCACCAAAACACCGGAACACAGCTGCGTAGCCTTGCCAAGAGAACATAAACACATAACACAGGTAAATTTTCTCCAGGGAACCAGGTCACGTTGACCTGTGAGACAAAAGCCAAATATTTACAGTAGCAATTGCTATGGGAACAGCGCAGCAACAAGACCATTAACTCTCTCATCTCAATCCAACAGTTAATTCATATTTAGCCAATATTCTGTCATAACAGAAGCATATTTCATATTCTGTACATTTATGATTTCTCTCCCGTGTGGGTTCTTTGATGTGAACGTAAATGTTGACTCTGAGAGAAGCATTTTCCACACTCCATGCATTTAAATGGCTTCTCCCCTGTGTGAATCCTTTGATGGGAACGCAGAGATCCACTCTGACTGAAACTCTCTCCCCCATTCCATGCATTTATATGGCTTCTCCCCTGTGTGGGTCCTTTGATGGGAATGCAGATGTCCGCTCTCACTGAAGCTCTTTCCACACTCCATGCATTTAAAAGTTTTTTCCCCTGTGTGAATCCTTTGATGGGAATGCAGATGTGCACTCCGACTGAAGCTCTTTCCACATTCCATGCATTTAAAAGGCTTTTCCCCTGTGTGAATCCTTTGATGGGAACGCAGAGATCCATTCACACTGAAACTCTTTCCACATTCCATGCATTTAAATGGCTTCTCCCCTGTGTGGGTCCTTTGATGGGAATGCAGAGATCCATTCACACTGAAACTCTTTCCACATTCCATGCATTTAAATGGCTTCTCCCCTGTGTGTGTCCTTCGATGGGAACGCAGATGTCCGCTCTCACTGAAGCTCTTTCCACACTCCATGCATTTAAAAGGTTTTTCCCCTGTGTGAATCCTTTGATGGGAATGCAGATGTGCACTCCGACTGAAGCTCTTTCCACATTCCATGCATTTAAAAGGCTTTTCCCCTATGTGTGTCCTTTGATGTTTACTAAAAGTTCCACTATTGTTGAAGCTCTTTCCACATTCCATACAATTATACAGCTTCTCCTCTTCATGGGTTCTGGGATAACTTTTGTACATTATGGTTTTTTAACTCTGTTTTCTTTTTTACATGTATTGCAGGCTGCTTTGAGTCCTGCCAAAAAAAGGAGAATATAAATAAAGGTGATAATAATAACAAGAGCATAAAGAACAAGCCTGTGGAATAAAGGGGAAAAGAAAGGTTTTGCTGAAAAAAAAAGAGGGATTTGGAAAAGAGCACAAAGAAAAATCCAAGACTGAGAAAAAGAAATCCTCTGCTGTTCAAGGAGCTCTTTTTTGTGAACTTCTGACATATATTTGAATGGGAAAAGAAAAATGGAATACTTACATCTACATTCATATCTAATTAAAACAAAAAAAATTCCAAATTAAAAACAACTAACAAATCACAATTAAAATCCCGGCACCTTTCTTTAATGGGGGTGGATCATTTATTGAATGCCTGTCAAAATAAAATTTTTTTTAAAAAAAATTTTAACTTTGAATCCTGGTGGCGTAGTGGTTAAATGGGGGTACTGGGGCCACAACACGGGTTTCCCGACTCTGCAGGGCTCCAGGTTGACTAGCCTTCCATCCTTCCGCAGTCAGAAAAATAGACCCAGCTTTTTTTGGGGCAATTTGGTTTAACCCCTTGTAAACCGCTTGGGGCACTTAGCTGATAAGCGGTATAAAAAAATACACATGCTATTGCTATTGGATTGTCTACGGAAAAAAAGGGGGGGAAAATGGGGTCCTCTTGGGGGGAGTTCCACAGCCTGGGACAGCCACTAAAGACCCTCTCTTTTTCCCCACCAGATGCATGTGTGAAGGTGGTGAGACAGAAAGAAGGGCCTCTCCAGCAGATCTCAAAGCAGGACTGGTTCATAGTGGGAAACACAGTCCTGGATGTGAGCCCGGGTAGGGCTTTAAAGGTCATCATCTGCACTTTAAATTTTCCCCAAAAAAAGAAGGACCAGTGGAGCTGTTGCAATGGGAGGGGATTGGGGGGATCCTGTAACTAGTTCCAGTTAACAATCTGGCTGCAGCTCCTTGGACCAGGTAAAATTTCCAAACGCTCTCCAAAGGCTGCCCCACGTAGAGTCTGTTACGTTTCCAGCTGGGATGCAACCAAGGCAGGTGTTACTCTGGCCAGGTCTGACATTCAAGGAATGAGCATGGCTTCTGCGCACGCCTTAAATTGTGCGAACACACTCCCGACTACTGCTGAGACCTGGCTCCCAGGCTCAGAGTGTCCTCAGGAGGACATCTGGGCTGTGGACATGTGTCTTCAGAGAAAAGCGTAACCCCATCTAACATAGGCTGAATCCCTTTCCCTTTTTCTGTCTTTCAACTGAGCAAGAGCACCTCTCTTTTGTCTGGATTAAATTTCAATTTGTTTGCCCTTTTTCCAATCCATTACTAAAAACCCCCTTGTTTTGGCCCAAAAAAAACAGCTTCCTCGGCTTGTGCTGGAAAAAAGAATAAAGTTGGGTGACTTCTGTGTACTGAAGGCACCAAATCTAAAAACTGCAGAGAGTCTACCCCAGCGGTTTCACGGGAATGTGAAAAAGCATCCCGGGAAGAACCCTGAGGCACTCCACGGGCCCAAAAGGAAAAGGGGTTCAACAGGAGTCTCCCAGCACAACCTTCTGGGCTTGATTCTCCAGGAAGGAATGACGCCTCTGTAAAACAGTGCCCCCAAGTCCCATCCTCACAAGGTGACCCAGAAGGATACTATGGCCAATTATACAGAAACCCCCCCAAAAAGGAGCAGAACCAAGAGGGACACACCCCACCCAGTTGCCAGCAAGGTCCCCAAAAGGCAACCAAAATAGTTTTTTTTCCCAGATTTTGTTTTTTGTCCCTGCTGAATTAATTTTATTAATTTAGCAGGTTTCTAGTTTATCCTTTTGAATTTCTTCCTATTTTCCAATATATTAAGGGAACCCCCAACACCCCAAAAAAGTTTGCCCGGGGACCCTAATTATTTTATATCAAACATAGTAGCCTAAATAATACTGGAGGGCAGTTGGGAGGGGCCCATGGAGACAGATCAAAAGAGTAGCTGTTTTCTGTCACATGCTGGGTAAATCTGGCAAATGGCTCAAAGGCCACTTAAATGGATTTTGGGAAAGGGATGGGAAAAAATAACACCTGGGAACAAATAAACAATGCAAACAGCCGGGAATTTGACCGGGGTATCATTTCTGGATGAGATACTCATCTTGCAGGAAATTACAAGGGTTTTAAAGCTGTATTTTCTTTGAACTACAAAAGCTGAAATCCATCTTAATAAAAACTGCAGCCATCTGGTTTCCCAGGACATGGGTCAGCTCTGTAACTAGGCACATTTTCTCATTTTTTTGGGGAGTTTTGGTTTTGGAGTTGGGAGTTTTGGAGTTAGGAGTTCTCTAAAGACTGCAAACCATGAAGCTGGTAAGCTCCCCTCGGCCCCAAAAGGCATGGCTGAGATCGTTTCCTCCCAGCTGAGGACTTCTGGAAAATTGGTCCCAATTTTAAATCAAACCCTTATTCTCTCTCTTTTTTAATTTTCACCTCTTTCTAACTTTCTATAGTCTTGTATGCTTGTTGGACCCAGTGCAACTGAGTGATGGTTTTTGGATTTTAACATCTATGTCAATAAAATACTTATACTTGAACAAGTAAACATTGGGTTTAAAACCAATTACCCTGCCCCCTTTGCGTGGCTAAACAGGTGCTGAGCTAATTTTTCCCCACAAGAGACGATTTTGAAAGTTTGGGAATCCTCTTAAAAGGTTTTCCCAAGCAAACAGGGTAACATTAAATTACACCTCCCCGTTTTGTATCGTTGGCACATCTGATAAGGACGTTCTCCTGCCAAAAGAAATCCTTTGGGGTTTTGGCTATCTGAAGTGCCCAATGTTTAAACCCCAAGCATGGTTCCCCGGGAACCAGAATAGCACCTCAGGGGAAAACCTTACCCAGAAGTGTGTGGGAGGGGGTTTAAGGACAGAAAAAATCATATAAGGCCAAGTCCCTGTGGGTGCTCCTTCCTTTACCCCCAGCCCAGGGGAAGGGGGCGGGTCCCTCCGTCAAACCAGAGAGTGTAGCTGGGTTGGGGGAAACTTAGTTCTCCGTGGAAGCCCAGAGAAAGACAGAGGAGGAATTGAACCTTATTGGCAGAATCTGGACAGAGAGTGTGACGTAGATAGGGGGCCCCCTGCGGTGGGAGTTTAGCCAAAGGGCCCTTTATGTAATATTTGTGTCTTCTATGAAAAGGGGAAATGCGTTACTCAGCTGTTTCTGAGCAGAGTGTTGCAGTGGTTCCGGTCCCACTTTTCAGGCAGGTTCCAGATTAGTGGTTCTCAACCTTCCTAATGCCGCGACCCTTTAATACAGTTCCTCATGTTGTTTGGGGAACCCCCCCCCATAAAATTATTTATTTATTATTTACAATGCCCCCCCTCCCCGGCAAAGGCCACCTTTTCCCCCAGGAACAAGAGGGGGGCCCGGGAGGGGAGGGGAAAAGGGGGCCACGCATTCCCGTGGAAAAAATCCGAACCCCCCCCGGCTCTCCCCTTTTGCTTCGTTCTCTTTCCCCTTTCCGGGGCAGGGGGGAAAAAATTTAGACCCTGCCCGGGGGGGGGGGGGGAATCCCAGTGCCTTTTCCCTTTTCCCCCAGGTGCAAACTTACCCCCGAAAACGCCGCCTTGCGGCCCCCAGCCCCTTTCCCCAGCACCCCCCTCCCATGGCGAATGCGGCAGGGGCCGTGGGGGAGGGGGGGACTGTCCCCCCGGGGTGCTGCCATCCCCCAAGTTGGCCCGTCGACGGGCTTCTCCCCGTAGCGGAGAAGGGGAGTGATTTAGTCTCTTCTGAACAGGGGGCAGGAGGAAGCAAGCGTGTGGCTCACTCTTGCGCACAACCACTCCTGGGCCTTTTCCCCGTACCTTATCGCGGAAGTGGGGGTTTTCCGTTTGCGCAAGGAGGTTTTTCCGCGAACATTCTCTTTGCTGCTCCTTTGTCCCACGACTGGCTTCCTTTCCCTGACTGCCCTGCTCCTTCCTCCGCCAGCACACCTTTTCAGCTCCCCAAGCTTTCTTCCCTCTACATGAAACCTTTGAGAGATCATTGGAGGTGTGGGGCGGGGGCCCATCAGCATGCCCATGACACCCCGGGGTTTTTAAACCATGCCTTCAAAAAAAGCTAGGATAGTATGTTTCCTCTGAATGACTGCTTGGAGGAGGTAATGGGCTGGGTGAAGAATCACAGAATCGAAGTCGAAAACGGAATAGTAGCACTATAACTGTGTCCAGTTCCTGAATGAGGCGGAGCAATGTATCCCCCAGGAATGCCACAGCCCTGCAGCCACTGGTCTCTCACCGGTTAGTGGTGCGGTGAATTCCTTTAGGTTTTATTCCCAAAAATTTAAAAGGGGTACCCAAAAGGGGCTAAACAAAAATGATTCCAGTCTCTTGGACAGTTCTTTTAATCTTTGGATTATAAAGTTGCAGTGGGGGTGACTGTTCTCAGTTGACATAGGAGCTGGGTATGTTTGGCTTGGGGGGAGAGAGCTTAGGCCTTCCCGGATTTACAGTTATAAAAACCCTTTTTTCCACTTTCAACATCCCATGGAATTTTTGGGGGGTTTTAGTTTAGGAAGGGGCATTTGGGAAATTCGGCCCCGAGAGCTCCTTGGCCTCAGGAAACTACAAAACCCCAAAATTAACCAAAGTTGAAAGTGGAATAAGAGCACTATGACAGTGTTGTGTGGAAATAGCCTTGAGGGGGACATAATAGGCCATCTTTTAAAAGTCTGAAGGGATGTCATGGAGAAGATGGAGCCAAATTCAAATTACAGGAAAAGAGACTCCACCTAAACATTAAGAAGAATTTCTTGACTGCAAGCGCTGTCTAGGAGGGGAAAGGACTGCCTTCTCCACCTTTGGAGGTTTTTTAAAAAAGAGGGATGGGCATCTTTCAGGACTGATTTTCTTCATGGCAGGGCATGGACTAGATGGCTTTTTGGGGGCCCCCCAATTTTAAAAAACTATGATTCCCTGATTCACTTCCAGTTTTGGGGAAACAAAAGGAGAATGTTTTTCCCCAAATGGCCACTCCTCCTTACCTCCGGACGCTTCATCCGCCAGCAGATCCTCACCACCAGAGAGGTCAGCGAGCTTCTCCCGGGGCAGACGGACCGCTTCTGATTCTGCGTCTTCCGGGAAGGAGGCCTCATCCAAATGCTCCGACGCCTGAGTCACCTGTAGCCAGAGGGGGGGGAAGAGGTTGATGACCCGAAAATTTTTTACAAACCCAAGCAGGCACATCTGGATCTATCCCTTCACAACTCCTTTGAGGAAATTTAAATCAATGATCAAAACGGATGTCACCTTTGGGGGAAAAGGGGAAAGGGATAAAATCAACCCAAACAAAAAGCAAACCCACCTTGGGGAAAATGGTTTTGGGGCTCAAAAATAAAAAATGTTGGGTTGTACATCAGTCTGATGAGGAGGGAAGGCTGAGAGAGCGTTCCTACATTACATCCTGGACTAGGACTGCCAGGCCCTATAGTTTCTGGTTGAAAACCTAAGAATTAGGGTCAACAGCCCTTGTTGATATCATTAAATGTTATGCATTAAGTACCAACCACAGTTGTCATTCAAAACCAGCAAAGAATGTATTTTCCCTTTTGGAATTTAGAAAAAATTTTAGCTGACGTCTAGGGTGTACCCAGATCAAGCAAAAAGGAGGCGATTGTTCCTTCTCCCATTGGGAAAAGGGAAATTTATTTGCTTCCAGCTAGAAGGCAGGTGCACAGCAGAGTGGAAGGTGAGTCCTGGACCCACAATGGCCAGGAGGGAAAAAAAAGGAGGTTAATCTTTGCAGTTGTAGCAAGAAATCAATTATACCTTGCCAGTGGTAGCAAACTGCTGCTCCACTAGCTGAGCTGTAGTTTTACACACAGTCCTTTCTTTCTTCTGGCCTAGAGGGGGGTTTCCCCCCGCAAAGTGGAGAACTTGTGCCCTTCTTGCCAACCCGAAGATGACCCACAAAAATAGAGACCCAGACCCTAAGATCTACCAATCCTGTCCCAGACATACTGCCTCCCTGAAAACTACCCAGATGGCTGAGCTCCCCCAAAGACTGCTTTTCACAAATAATACGAATACATAATGGGCTTTCTGGATCTGTGTTGCTGTTCTAGACTTTCTCAATTAACAAACACTTGAAATAAGGAATTTTGGGGCTTGGTAATTATTTTTTTAGAAAGCCAGCGTTGTGTAGTGGCTAGCCATGAAAACCACTGGGTACCTTCGGTGCACCACACACCCCCCAAAAAACCTGGTTTGCCTTAGGGTTGCAATAAGTTGGAAAACAACAACAACAACAACACAATTCATATTAATTAATTATAATATCATTAATAATACTATAATTAGTTAATATTTGTTATGAAATTATTATTATTATTATTATTATTATTATTATTATTATTATTTTTTTTTCTTACCCAACTCTCCCCAAGGCTTGACATGGGTTACAACAAAAATTTAAAACTAAAATAAAGACACATGCATTAAAATACATTGAAAACACATAAAACCATTTAAACTACATCAGTGAAAAATTCAAGTTAAAAATTGCCTGAAGAGATAGGTGTTAATTTTTTTTTCTTTAAAATTCAGAGAGCGTATTCTGCTGTCAAATCTCTTGTGGCAAGTCATTAAACAAAAGAATGTGCAAAAACAATGGCAACAATTATATTTTTAAGATTAGCAATTATTCAAAAAATTTTTGCTGCTACTCACACAGAGATAAGTCACAGCATGTTCAGTGGGGTTTTGCATAGCACTGAAAAAGTTACTATTTAAAAAAACAATGTTAAATATTCAGATTGCATAGAGTGCTGTTTTAAACGTTTCCTATGCTATGTTTGTTATGAAATTTTGGAAAACAGAATAAAATACTAATGAAAGTAAAAAAAAAAAAGTTTGCTATAAAGGATAGGGGAAGATGCAGGATTAGCGAGCACAGCTACTGGGGAGAAGATGAAATTTGGGGTGTATTTGTCACCCCAAATTATTCTGCCTCCCTCCAAAATTAAAATTTTCCTTCAGTCCTCAATTTCTTGCATTGCATTAAATTAAAACTTCAATTGAGCATCTAGAAATACAGTTCAGACAGTGCAGGAGATGAGTTTTAAAGCTTGCTATTATTTAGCATCTTTAATCATTGTTTAATAAATTATTATTTAAGCTTGTCATTATTTCTTTAAATTAAATTAAATAAATTAGACATTTTTTGGGGTCTGAGGCCTACTCCTCTTGAACCCTTGGGGCTAGTAAAAGGAAAGGGCCTCACCCTGCCTCAAAACAGGGGCTTTTTGAGGCCAGGAAACACAACATAAAACATGAATTATGTCTATTCTTTTTTTATTGGGAATATTTTGTGCAATCCCACAACGCTCTCCCCCCTTTTTCCCTCCCTTGGGGTTCATTTTACCTCAGAAATTACCTTAAAAAAAACCCAACTTTGTTCTTTCATTTTTACTTCATTTTATATTTTGTCATACTTTATTTTAGCTTATTTTATCTTGTTTCACTCCCTTTTACTTATTTTATTGCCTTTTATAAGGTTTGAAGTTATTTCTTTGACATAGTCAATTGACTAATCCATAAATTTATGCTACTACTAGATGTGAATGATTTGAAATTTCTCATTCCCTCCAATGCTAGAAATTTGGGGACTAAAGGGAAATTTCAAAAGGAGAAAAAATAATCTTATTTGGAGGCCAAAGTCCTCATTTTGTCCCCTAGTTACTACACCTCTGAGGAAAAAAAAAATTAAATATTGATACAATTTAAGCCACAAAGCAAAAAAAAAAAAAAAAATTGCTTGTTTAATAAATTAGACATTATTTGGGGTCTGAGGCCTACGTCCTCCTGCGAAGCCTTGGGCTGGAGTGAAAAGCAAGGGCCTCACCCTGCCTCAAAACAGGTGCTTTTTGAGGCCAGGAAACACAACATAAAACATGAATTATGCTATTCTTTTTTTTGGGGAATTTTTTGTGCCATCCTGCCTTTTGGCCTCTGTGTGTTTTCTTCCCACAAGCTCTCTCCTCAGCCTTTTCCCTCCCTTGGGGTTCATTTTACCTCACAAATTACCTCACAAAAACACCAACACCCCCCTCAGAACTTCCATGGCAGCTCCTGTTAGAAGATACTCAGAATCCTGGAAAAAAATTTGATACCTGGTTGATTAAAAAACAAAAAATTCTGCTCAACAATCAGGAACGAACCCTGAGTCACAGATGCTTCTGCTCAGCAGGGAAGGAGGAGGAGAAATGTGGTGGCAGGAAGTGCTGGGAGCCCAGAACTCAAAATGGAAGCACTTTAGTTGAGCAAATGCCAAAAACCCTGTGGTTTAGGCCTTTCAGCAGGCAACGCCCTCCCTGAACTGAAGGGTCCTGGGCGCGGGTTTCCACCAGCCCTGCAGAGTAGACCAGGGAAAAAATGGGGAAAAGCTGTTATTTTGCCTATACTCTTTCACTCCTTATAAAGGCACAAAACAACAATAAGAACCCATCACCCATGTAGTAAAACAATAAATCAATTCAGAAAAAAAAAAAAAAGTCATTTCGATCAAAACAAACGTATTTCTTGAGGTAAAAGCTGCTGGTGAAATAAATAAATAAAAAAAAAAAGGATCCTAGGTCTCCAAAAAAGTACAGCCCATTTTGGGAAACCCTGTTCCAGAAGGGGAAGGAGGTACTGATTTGAGGGGTGCCATTTGCACCTTTTGGGGGGGGCTAAAGTCACCCCAAAAGACCACCAACTTTTTTAAAATGGAGGGGGTTCCTCAGTTTTGGGGAGCTGGAGGGCGTATGCAGTCCATGAGCCCCATTTTTCCCATCCCTACTTTAGCCACACTTGCAGCTTTCATAAAGCAAATCCTCAAAATGTCCCAGTTTAGCCAAAATACTCCACTTCGTCCCCTGCCTTCCCACTCTTCCAGCTGCTTCTAAAACCCCCCCCTTTTCTTTCTCCTCTTCCTACTAGAATATATTTATAGAATGATGGAATATTTTGTGAATCCTGCCTTTTTCCTTTGTGTGTTTTTTTCCCACAACGCTTCCCCCCCTTGGGGGGTTGATTTTACCTCACAAATTACCTCACAAAAACACCAACACCCCCCCCCCCCAGAATTTCCATGGCAGCTCCTGTCAGAATATACTCAGAATGTAGAATATTTGCTTTCCCAGGATAAAATTCGATACATGGTTGATTAAAAAAAAAAAGAACTTCTGGCTAACCCTCAGCCATGGACCCTGAATCAGGTGTGCCTTTGCTCAGCAGTGAAAAATAAGGAGAAATGTGGTGGCAGGGAGTGCCGGGGGCCCAGGTGTGGGCTCTGCCCAGGAAGGCCAACCTAATTTTAAGTGGGCCAAAGGCTGGCAACAGGACCAGCCTTTGGAGCTCCCCAAAACCAAAATGGAGGCACTTTGGTTAAGCAACTGCAGAGAGAGAAAAGGGTTCCTTTGCTTCAGACACGCCAGCAGGCGGCGATTCAGCCATTCTGGCAAAGGACCCTCCAAACCAGTTTTTCTCAACAAGTGCAAAGCACAGAAGTCGCTGATGTTCGTTCAGGCTGCCCAGCTAATGGTTTTTAAAAAGAAGCCATTCTGAGAGACTGCCCCTGTTTCCGGTTTTTGGGAAAAAAGAAACCTAAAGATGTAGTAATACGTGGTATAGTTACCAGCAATTCTAAAAAGTTCAGTTTAGTCAGATCTGCAATGAGAGAAGAACACTCTTCATATTAATCAGTCTTTCTGCCTAATTACAGCTTTTTTGAGGGGAAGTCATCAGAATTTTTTGTCTTCTGGTTAGTGAGCATTTAGCTTGTGTTTATGGTAATGGATTCGTATTTTAGAATCTGTTACAGTTTTTAGTTTACACACTCTTGGCTCCAAAAAACCCATGAAGGTTTATCTGAGGATCCCATAAATTGGAAAAAAAAAATTGAAAGCACACAGCGACAACAAATACATATATATTGCTTATTTATATATTCTATGTTTTTTTTTGTCTTTTCCTTTTCCCCTTTTTTTTCCCCCCCCCCCGTATGTTCTTCACCCCAATGTGAATCAGTTTGTCTGTATTAAAATCAATAAAAGATGAATAAAAAAAATTTTCAACTCCTAGAAACCCAGCTGGCTGGGGTGGAGCTGTAGTCTTTAAAAATAACTTCCCCAAACTTGGAACACCCTTTCCTTTGCAGATCCCTCGTGCCTTCCTTCCACATTCCCCCCCCTCCCTGCTGCATTACGGAAAAACCCGCCAAAAAACAACAGAGGGAGAGAGGCTAAAACCTTCCCGCTTCCACCATTGCTGGGTGCCAGACCCCCAAGACAGGGTCCGAGCAACATTGGGAAGGGGGGGAAAGGGTTCCGGATTTGGAAAGCGGCAACTGGCCTGCTGCAGAAGAAGCTGAAGCCACTCAAAAGGCCCGCCACGCAGGATCGTTGTGCTGGCAGCCCAGAGAGCCCTCTAAGTCCAGGAGTGGCGCTGGGGGCCCTCGGAGGCGGCGGGTGGGACTCGGAAGGAAACCTGAGGGGGGCCGGTTTTGATAAGGGGGGTCTAGAATCAAAGGGGCTATCGAGAAAGAGAGACGGCAGGGATGCAGAGTCAAGAGGCCATTCTTACTACGCTGGCGTTTGAGGGAAGGAGAAGGTTTTATGCCAAAGAAGTGGGGTTTTTTTTGGGGGGCTTCCACATAAATGTGCAGGAAGGTCTTGGTGGCCGAAGCCCAACTGCAGAGTAGATTCACTGAAATCCGGCAACTTGCAGAAGTGCTGACTTGCAATAGGGGTGGCCACTTCAGGGTCTTCCCAGGTTTCTAGCCCAAAACATGAGGGATGTTGTGCCCGCCAGCCATGCCATTCTTATGCACTGGGTACCAACTCACAGGGCCTCAGAGAGAAAAAAACTTAGCTAACCTGACAGCATCAGCCGTCTCCACTTCCCAGAAAGCTGCAGCCACCTTCTGGGAGTTGTTGTCCAAAAAAAAAAGGAAAGAAAGAAAGAAAAAAAAAGAAAGAAAGAAAGAAAGAAAGAGGAACTTTTTTCAGCTTTGCAATGGCTAGCAGCTGTTGCTTCTCTTAAAATGTTGAAATCATCCTATAAAGGAGAACATTTGTGCAAGAAAAAAAAATAATCTGAGAAAAAGAAAGAAAGGGAAAAGGAGTAAAAGGGAAAAGCATTAAGGATTAAAAAATATTCTTGGAAAAAGAAAAAAAAGTTTCTTTCACAGTCATTAAACTTGGTAGGACACAAAATGGGATTCCTCTAATTCTTCTTCTGTACTGTTATTGTTGTTGTTATTATTAGGTTATTATTATTGGTAAGAAATGAAAATTACAGACCCCCAAAAACAAAGTTTCCAGTCCTCATGGTGGTAACAACTTTGGAGATCGTCTACCCTGCCTGCCTGGCGAGAGCTCAAAAGGAAGAGAAGGTTTAGGTGTGAGGTCTGGTCACTTTAGAAATTTGTTCACCTCCCTTCAGAGGGAAAAAATTGGGAAAGATGCTTAAAATAATGAGCGCAGATCTGCACCATCAGTCAAGCGGACACTGCTTTTTTTGGCAAAAGATTTGAGACATTTTCTCCCCCCTTGTGTGCAGAACGCAAAACCTCGGCTTCCGGGAGCAAAGAAGGTACAATCCGGAAGGGGGAGAACTGTCTAAAAATTTCCATTAAAGGTGGATTTTGTAATGTCACCAGAAATGGTTTTGCTGGGTATTAGGGATAAGGAATTGGATTAAGCTTATGCCTTCAAATGACAACAGCTCTACAAATACTGTTTGCTCACATCTGGAGACAGACTGAAGCCCTGGGGGGCAGAAGATCGGATTGCTGAGGTTGCTGAGTTAGCCGAAATGGCCAAGTGAGTGTGGGCTTCAAAGGATAAGCAAACTAAGATTTTATGAAACCGTTTATGGACTTTCCATAATTTCCATTCCACATTATGTAGTTCAAAACACCTGAAAACATTTCCAGAACAAAGCCAGAAAGCAATGGGGTCCTGTTTCCAAGACACTCTTGCATTGTGATGTTACAAAGTTGTGTTGTAAGGAGAAGGCCTTTTCTTTCCGGTGGGGGGGGAGCGGGGGAGGGTTGCACAGCCTACCTTAGAGAGATTTGGGGGAAAATGGTTTGGATGAATCGGGGAACCAGAAATGCTGTGGAGGCCCATGAGAGGCAACCCCAGTGCCAGCCTTTTCAGTGTTGGGCACATGTCCAACTCATCCACGTAACACAAGCCGTGGGAATCTGGCCGTGCTTCTGACAGGTCCAGAAGCCCCCGGCCAGAATGTGACCCAAAGGTGAGGGAGGAGGAGAGTTAGGCCTCAGTTACCTGCCGTGGGAGAGTGCCATCCATGTTTGGAGGCCAGATTGGCACGAGAGCTTCCTGATTTGCCCTGGCGGTTGGCTGACAAAATCTCCCAGGGTTTTTCCCCTGTTTCAAAAAGGAAAATCTTCAAGGAGGGGGGAAATCTTAAAATTTCCCCCCAAGGAAAAGCCAGTTTTCTCTTCCCTTGTACAAGGTGCATTTGCTGCAAAGTCTTTAAGTCAGAAGCTTCAACATCTGGTGTCCCACAAGACCCCTGATTCACCGGGTGTTTTCTGCTGATGTCTTTTTTGTTTCTCATCCAACTTGTCCGTTTTCCCGCCTTTGATCTTCCACTCTGCGCCCAAAAATTCATAACCACACTGGTTACTATGACAATTACTGGCTTTACCCTCTTGAGGTACAACTTGGCAGAAAAAGGTCAAGAGGTGACCTGAGGGAGAGAGAAAAAGAACTGTATTGGGGGGAACGGGCCACAGTTTCTTAATGTACACAATCCAATTGCCTGATGGCAGGGAGCCAGAGATGCTGACAGTGGCCTCCTAGAGACGGCCAGTGAAATCTCCTATCCGCCCCTCCATCCCAGGGACCCTGGAGACGGCTGTCCTCTCCCAATTTGGAAGAAGATTCCATTGTGAGTCCGAGCCATATCTGTGTGTGATGTACAGGATATTATCGCTTTAAGGAATTGAGCCTATTGCCTTGTTCCCCCCTCCAAGGGCCCTCCTACAGTCTGCCATCCCCCGCAGTCCTGTTGAAAAATAACTTGCTCCATACAGCCCGAATCTCTCAAGTCAACATGGAGGAGGTCTGCTGAGTTACAGATTCAGAACTTAGGAGCCAACCATCAATGGTCTCAACAAAACAGGCTCCTGCAGCAGCTGCATCGGGATGAGATGCTGGGTGGCAAACTCCTTGAAATTATTGGAGGCTGCAGTCTACCATAGTTCCCTCTGGAAAACATGGCATCCCATGCAGTGGTGGGGACAAGCAGCGCATCCCGCCCGGGTTTTCTAGAGGTCCAAGGTGATCTCAGACTTCTCTCTCCCAGGCTCAGGAGCCCATTCATGCCTGGGAGAGCGTGAACGGTTGGGGAGGGGCATATTTTCGTAGGGTGATTTTTATGAAGGGACCAGCAACACTATGATACAAAGACAATCCAGTCCGATTCCGGTGTTCTTCTTCCTCTGAAGAGAGATATGATGGCACTCCTCCCAGCTGCATGGGTTCCTCTGCTGGCGCAGGACTGGAGGGTGTCGGCCCTGCAACTCCCCACCCTTGGCTGAGCAGATGACAGAATCCTCAAGAGATGGGAGCCAGGTGCGCTTGCTGATGCAATCATAGGTACCTGTCAATGCGCAGGCACTGTTCAAAGAGCTGCAGGGTGGCTGGAGGAGCAGCCAAAGCCAGTTCATTCACAGTGTCATCCACTAATCCCACCCAGTTTTGGTCTTTCAGTGCTGCATCATTCCTAACTTCCAAGTACAACATTTTCAACATTCCTGGAATATGTATGATTTCCCTCCTGCAGAGAGTCCCTCGTGCATTAGAGGATCTACAACAAAATTTCTGACACTCCTGGCACTTTGTACGTTTTCTAACCTTTTGTGCTTCACAGGGTATGAACTCTGAAGAAAGCAATTCACACTGCAGGCACTTCTATTGTTTCTTATAAGAGGCTTATTTGTAAACTGTTCTGCATCCCAAATTGGGGGAAAATCAGGACACTAATACTAATAGTAGTGGCTTCTCTCCTGTAGGAAAAACTCTTATGGCTCAGAAAGTATGAACTGCAAGCAAAACATCTCTAACACTACTGGAATTTTTATGGTTTCTTTCCTGTGTGGACTCTTTGGTGTCTGATAAGGTATGCATTCCAAGCAAAGCATTTCCCACACTCCTGGCATTTGTATGGTTTCTCTCCTGTGTGGATTCTCTTGTGCTGCACAAGGGATGACTTGGAGGCCAAAGTGCAAAGGAGCCTCCCTTTCATTCCTGCAAGCCCCCTCATCTGTCTCTTGGCTGGCTGTCTTCCCTGGGTGAAGGGACATGAAGGTGCCCTGTGGGGAGGGAGGGAGGGAGGGAGGGGGAGGCCCTGCCCTGGAAGGGAATGGGGGCTGGAGGGGGCTTACGTTGGAGGCGCCTCGGAAGCCTCCTCTTGGTCGCTGTTCGTACCACAGAAGTGGGGGCGCCTCTTCCGGAGCTTCTGCAAAGGAGATAAAAGGGGGAACCTCTCAGAGGAACAGGAGGGCTGACTGGCCTCCTAGTCCCAAAGGGGCCTGAAAGGAGGAAGGGGCCCAAACCAGTAAGAAGATGGACCCCCACACACACAGTGGCCATCTCGTCCTCCCCCGAACTCTCTCTGTGGCCCCTTACCCTGAACCGCCTCAAGAGCGCGGCCATCACTGTAAAAAAACAACAACCCAGTCACTGGCAGGCGAAAGTGGTAGGAGCAACCCAGAGGGCATCCAGCCACAACCACTAACAGTAACGCAATGGCCCAACCGTCTTCTCATCTCCACAGCAACCATGGAAGCAAACAATGGCCTGGAATTCTTGCAGAAAGAACCTTTCTGACAGTAAAAAAAAAAAAAAGCATGGAGGCTACATCTGTATATATATGTAGAGGCTAAATGAGGGAGTTTAGCTACCATGGGGATAAACGATTAAACCTGGGGATGGGCCAACGGAGTCTGCAGATCCTCAAATCCTTGGCAAGGATTCCAGATTCGCACATCCAAATCCCTGTGCAAAAATAGGTGAACCGAATCTTTCACATCCACTAGCCAAAAATAGGGTTTTGTTAAAGTTCTGTTTTAAAAAGTTTTTTAAAGGTTTTTTTAACAATTGCTTTTTAAACCCTTTTTAAAAAAATCAATTTGAAAGGTTTGAGATTCAGATATGGATTTGGATTTGGAAAATTCTGGATTTGTCCCATCCCTAATTAAACCCTTCGCTAAGAAATTAAGAAAAATGACTAGTTAATAGATTTGCAGGTCCAGGGTTATGGATATAGATCAAAATACGGCTTTGAATTTATCTGTTCTATCTGAGCATTCTATATGAATGATTAAGGACACAGTACGATGGAATATTAAAATATTGTAACGGAATATTTAGATCAATTGAGACAAATGTGGAATTGAAGAAAATAAGCCAGGAGCTGAAGCAGAATAAAAATCCTGGAGATAAAGTTCACAAATATGAACAAAAATAAAAATCAGTAGAGAAACACGTGAGATTTTCAAAGAAAAAATCACCCAAAGAAAGTAAGGGAAAAAATGGACAATTTATAAGACCTGAAGAGCTAGTCTTTGGAACACTAGCTTTAAGAAAAACAAAGGGAGGGAGGGTTCTATGGGGGAAATTTTGTTAAATAATTTGTTGTTGATAAGTGCTATATCTGAAATCACCAACTAGAGCAGGCAAAGACAATGGGAAGATCCCTTTGCTTATATTATATGTGTTTTAATAGGAAAATTTGGACTGGTTTTGGAGTTATATAATTTTGTCCTTTATGAGATAATAAAAAGAAATGTATAGTTTATTAAATTGGTATAATTTGTTTCTAGTATGCTTTTGGGGGGGGGGTAGGATTTTGCTTCCCTTTGTGATGTATGGTTTTCTTACTCTTTTTTCTGTTTTCTTCTTTTCTTTACTCGTCTATTATTATTATGTTGGTCTATTTCCTAATAAAAAGATTGCAATCTTTTTATTGGGAATAAACCAACATAATAATATTACGTTGTGTGTGTGTGTGTGTATCTCTCCCTTCCTGGTTATTTGTGTATGTATGTGGGTGAGAGGGAGCCAAATTAGAAAGCATTCCTCCGAAACAATAAAAAAAAAACACAATCCCCCCGGGGGGGGGGAATCCCAGTGAAAAATTATTTAGTAATTATGGGCCATTTCCACCCTACCCTTTTCTAGGGCTATCATTCCACTTCAACCTCCCGTGGAATTCCTCCTTCAACTGCAACCCCGGGATTTCATAGGAGGCTGAAAGTGGAATGATCACACTATAACAGGCTAGTGCAGACATGGCCTTGGTTCCCCATGGGAAAGAGGGAGAGAAAGAGAGGCGGTCTGTGACTGGTCTGCTTTTGGGCGCCCAGCAGAGACAGAGCACGGGATTGGAGGAGGACTGACTTGGATCCCTGGTTGCCAAGGGTAACAGGTGGCAAACTTTCCTAGGCCTGCCCTGCAAACGTCACATTTTAAAGTCAGATTTTTAGTATCATTTTTAAAAAAAAATCTTCTCTCTCCTCCTCCTCCTCTTCAGGCATCTTTTTGCAATCACCAGTCTTGCCTACAGCAAACAGAAAGCCCCCTGCCTAAGGGTAAAATTAGGCGGATGGGTCCTTGCTGTCATAGGTTGTTCTTCTATGCCCTAAACTCCAGGATGGCCTCCCCCATATTTTGAACCTGGGAAAAAAGTCCCTTTTCCCCAGTCACTGGTCTGGATCTCCCCCTTTTCCCCCTGGGGGTCTGATCCCCCTCCCCCCCACTCAGCTTGGGACCTGAGGAGATGCCTTCCGTTTCCACGGAGCCCTGGCAAGAGAAAGAAAGAATGAACGAAGCTTGGACATTTTTCCACTAAAGGGCTTCATCTTCGCCTGCCATCCCTTGCTCCGGAGCAGCTCAATTTGCCTTTGAATGCAATTTGGGAATCCTAGGGGCACCCATATCATCAGAGTGTGATTTCCAGCTTTCCTGACCACTGGCTAGCCTGCCAGGGGCTGCTGGAAGTGACAGTCCAACAGAACCCAATGGCGGGAGGACCCCCAGCCCTCCCTGAAAGCAGTGGAGGCCTTTTCAGCTCAGGGGCCCCTGGGGCTCAATAAAAAGGCTCCTGCGCTGAGATGCCTGGCCCTGGGTTGACTCAGCTTTACTGGGGAGCAGGGAGTGGAAAAAAGGGGGGAGGAGTGGGAAAAGCTTCCATCTTTCTTCCGTGGGTGACCAGAACTCCCATAGGAAATTCTAACCACCATCCAGCTCCTGTCCCTGCAGACTTTTACAGGTATGTTTTTACAAGCTTCTGGCATCTGCAAGGGTTGGAAGAAAAAGGGGAGCTGGAGAGGAGTGCGGTCGAAGGATCGGGGGTGGAGGATCCAGGGGTCTGTCTCCTTTGGGGGTTTTTTCTTCCCATTCCTTCCTCCCCAAAGCTGCTTTGCAAAGGAGGAGGGGGGTTCTTTCCTCCTGGCCACAGAATGTCTCAAAGAATCCACCTCACCGGATGAGACTGCAGGGCTGAAAAGTCTCAGGGATGACTTGGAGGCCAAAGTGCAAAAGGGAGAGCCTCCCTTTCATTCCTGCAAGCCCCCTCATTCTCTTTTTGGGTGGCTGTCTTCCATGGGTGCAGGGACATGAAGGTGCCCTGTGGGGAGGGAGGGAGGGGGGGGCCCTGCCCTGGAAGGAATAGGGGGCTGGAGGGGGGTTACGTTGGAGGCGCCTCGGAAACCTCCTCTTGGTCGCGGTTCGTGCCACAGAAGCGGGGGTGCCTCTTCCAGAGCTTCTGCAAAGGAGATAAAATGGAGAACCTCTCAGAGGAACAGGAGGGCTGACTGGCCTCCTATCCCAAAGGGGCCTAAAGGAGGAAGGGGGCCCAAACCACAAGAAGATGGACCCGCACACACACAGTGGCCATCTCGTCCTCCCCCCCAAATCTCTCTGTGGCCCCTTCCCTGAACCGCCTCAAAGTGCGGCCATCACTGTAAAAACACAACAACCCAGTCACAGGCAGGCAAAAGTGGTAGGGGCAACCCAGAGGGCATCCGCCCCCCCG
>CAOLHI010006393.1:0-34613 GCA_948474755.1 Ctenosaura bakeri
TTTCCTGCATAGCAGGGGGTTGGACTCGATGGCCCCTGGGGTCTTTTCCAACTCTATGATTCTATGATTCTATGTAAAAACAAACTGTATGGAGTACCCTTTTTCCATGGTCCTCAATACCGATTGGTCTGAAGTGGATTGCTGGCAGATTTGGAGAAACCTGGACAGTCTTCCCCTGTTTACTGTTGTTGTGAGTCACAAGTTAGATTTTGGTGTTTTGAGGAGCTTGATTTCCCACAGAGGTTTGGCACACTTGGCTTCCTGGATTACAGAAAGGGAAACGGCATCTGGTCCAGGCCGGCCTGGAAGGAAGAAAGTCTCTACTTCAACCAAAGTTACAAAAAGACTGCAAGGATTGCTTAGCTGGTCACTGTGTCTCCTTCTTCTGAAGGCAGATTGGGAAGAAGAAGGATTTATGTGGTCAATAGATGGTATAGGCAGACCTAGAATGTGAGGGCCTAATGCGTTTGGAAGGAGGGTGCCCGTAGGAACATGACAGTCAGTTAGCACATGTTAAATGTCTTTTGAAGCCATTCATTTTGTTCCATCTTAGGAACTGGCACAGACTTGAAAGGATTAGGCAACTGCAATGGCAGAGATGGGAAGGGAGCATTCTGTCAATTAAGACGGCTGCCATCTTGACTCAGTGGTGAAATGGCTCTTGCAAGAAGTATGTGCATGCTCCTTTGAAACCTGCCTGGCAGAATTTAATTTGGTGTCAAATGATTCTCACTTCATGGAGGGCTCAGTGGAGGATGAAACGGCGGAGCCTCTGTAAAAAGTGGCCGAGGCAGATATCGCAAGGGAGGTGTCCTCTTCCTGCCCCCTGCAAACCATTCAGAAACATTCTTGGTCACATTGGAGCAAGTGAGGACTCAATTTAGCATGATGGATGGTAATCTGGATCTCAACTTTCTCAGCCAGTTTGGCGTTGAAGGTAAGATGTACCTCCTCTACAAAAGGCCTTGTGCATGATTCCCTACATTACACCAGTAGAGTGGCTCCAGGGAAGGCAGCCTTGGTGGTGGAAGAATCAGAGATTGCCCCCAATGCAATCAGCTCTGTCTCTTCCCCAGCTCAGGCAGCCCCGGAGAAGGCAAACACCACAGCAAAACAGGCAGAGGAGTCTCTTTATGGCTCCTGGAGGAGGCAGTCAAAAGGGTCCCAATGTCCTTGGAGATGGACAATTTTGGGACTGATTTTTGGACTTGGAAGGGGAGATGAGGCTTCTCCAGTGACCAAGATCCTTTCCCCATACTATAAAAACAATAAAAGGGAGTGAAGAGAAAGAGCAGGTTAACCGTGTTTAAAAGAGAATGGGGAGAACATGCTTAGAGCTAGAACAGCAAGGAACTTAAGGAGGATTTTTTTTGGTTGTAACAGAAGAAAGAGAGCATAAAAATGATAGAAAAAACCACAGAATCATGTAGTTGGAAGGGATCACAAGGGCTGTCTAGTCCAAGCCCTTGCCGTGTAGGAATACATAACTACAGTGGTCTTGAAAGATGCCCATCACCCAACCTCTGTTCAAAGACTTCCAAAGTTGGAGATTCTCCCACCAAACAAGGCAATCTACTCCACTGATGAACAGCTCTTACTGTAAAAAAAAAATTCTTAATAGTGTTTAGGTGAAATCTCTTTTCCTGAAGATTGAAGCCATTGTTCTGTGTCCAGCTCTCTGGAGCAGCAGAAACCAAACTTGCTCCATATCTACATGGCATCACTTCTGCAGTTTTAAGATGGCTCAATCATGTCACCTCACCATCTTCTCTTCTCCAAGCTAAATATAGCCAGCTCCCTCAGTTGTTCCTCATAAGGCTTGGCTGCCAGTCTTTTGATCATCTTCATTGCCCTTCTCTCGACATGTTCCAGCCTGTCAATGTCCTTTTTTGAACCCACCTGTTTATCTTTAACCTCTCTACAAGCCCGTGCTCATTCTGAGCGTTAGCTTTTCTGACTTAACTCCTACAAGTGTTGGCGAAACCTTGGTATTCCTCTTTGGTGGTTTCCCCTTCTTCCATTTCTTATTGAAAGAAAGAAGGTATGGAATCCATTAAACTGGCCAAGAAACAGTGCAGGACCTCTGATATATGGCCTGTTCCAGGCAAAGGCAAGGCAAAAGAGCATGATGGAGGAGCGAGGGATCCAATCAAAAAGACCCCTTGTGACCCCTTGCCTTGACTCAGTGGCAGGAGAGGTTAAGCCATTCCCAGGTAGCTCCTTCTCTGCTGGCAGGGAACACCCTCAGATGTCGTTGTATTTCTGATCTGTTGCACAGTCAGTATATTTTTTTCAAAAGATATCCTCTTTTTTGTTATTTCTAATGCTTAACATTTTTTTTATATATTGCAAAAAGTCAGCATCACAGGATTAATATCATTTTATCTTGAGTTTGTGACAATTTTTACATCACCTGAACGTGGAGAAAATGAAGATCTGATCTGTCACTGGAATCTCCAAAATTCTTATGGGATGGTTCTTTACAAACTTTGGAAGCCATCATATATGGCACCATGTCACACTAGAGGTTCACTACATTATATACTCAGAGGAATAAAAAAATCTTACTGTGAGCAAGTCTGTAACAATTTTTTCATGGTTTTCCTTGATTTTCTGCACACCCTGAGAGAAAGAACGTCTTATCTCTTCCAAGCGTGTTTCAATCCTCTTATCCAAAGATTCAATGTTCTTCTTTACAAATCTATCAACACTCTCTGGGAAATGCTTCTTCTGGAGGGATAAAAAAAATGAACAGAAGGCACATCATCAAAGCACCAGAACACAAAACAAGTCACTAGACTAAAATGTGCATTTTCCCAAGGATATTCAGCTGTGCGCAGCTGGAACTGGGAGAATGCTAGATGATGACCTCAGTTTACTCAGCAGAGGAGGAGGAGGTTAGGCTCGAAATGCTTATAGATAGACCACATTTTATTCTTTAAAAAAGCCCAACACGTTTCGGTCTGTCTACAAATTGTTTCGCCTTCTTCAGGGGCTGTATTAAAAACAACTACAATATTATCAATATTATATAAGAGAACAGCACACATATATAAGACCCATCAAGTTCATATAACAGAATATTATACATATAACTGTATACATTGTGGTGTGGTGGAGTCTCCTTCTTTGAAGGCTTTTAAGCAGAGGCTGGATGGCTATCTGTTGGGAGTGCTTTGATGGGTATTCCTGCGTAGCAGGGGGTTGGAGTGGATGACCCCTGGGGTCTCTTCCAGCTCTATGATTCTATGACTCTATATATACATACATACATACTATATATATATATATATATATATATATATATATCATATATACATGCCATAAATCCAATAGAAATTTCTGGAGTTGCTGCTGCTCACCCATCTGAGGAACTGTATAAATATTTTTAAAATGTGTAGTTTGTCTCTTTTGCTACATATCAGAACAGTTCTCCAGGAGAGTGCAGCAGCAACTCCAGAAATTTCTATTGGATTTATGGCATGTATAAGATCTGTTATATGTATAATGTCCTGTTATATGAACTTGATGCGTCTTATGTACGTGTCTTTTTCTTTTATATAATACTAATATATATAATCAGCGTTGCCTGGGATTTTACTTTTTCATAGGTAATGTCTGTTTGAAATACCTTAGGAATCACCTTACTTTACCTTAGGAATTAGATGCATTTGAAATACACAAAATTTGAGATCCTGTGTCTCTAATTCCCCAAACGGTCTTGTCCAGCGCCTGTAACTTTTCCCCATATTCTCCAATCCAATTTGTATTCAGAGTTGTTAACACACAGAGGTTTGGTTTCTGAGGGAATACCCTGCCCTCCTCCTTCTTGCTGCTAGGCCTCATCTCCATAGCAACCAGCCAGGCCCAAGAGCTCTCTGGCTAAGAATTCTAAAGTCCCCTCCCTAAACTACAAACCCTAGGATTCCACAGAATCTTCTCAGGCAGCCAATCATATGAAGTCTTCTTGCCTGACACGGACAAACAGACAAACTTGACTTTTATATATTAGAAGATTGATAATGGTAATATTGTTTTTAATATAGCCCCTGAAGAAGGCCAAACCATTTGTAAACAGACCAAAACACACTGGACTTTTTTAAAGACTAAAACTTTGTCTGTCTACAAGCACGTGGTCTCCTTCTTCTATGCTGATTCATTATACGTGCTTCCCAGTATTTGTTCCTGCTCCTACCTCAGTTTAATGCCACTTTTAATTGTCATGCATCCATCCTAAAGAATTCAGAGATCTGTAATTCGGTAAAGGAATAGGAATTGTCTGGCAAGAAGCGCTGGTGTTGTAGCCCAGGGGAGGGAAATTTGTAGCCCAATTTGATCATTTGAGATTCAGCCCCATTTTGTTTTAGTTCAATTTGAACCTGATCCCATCTGATCCTATGAATCTGAATCAAGACTGGGATATCTGTTGCAATAGTCATCGTATATTGACTTGCCAAAAATAGGTATAGCTTTGTTGTTTTCTCACACATGTTTATATGATAAATGATAACGATAAACCCTAAAGAGGGGATCAACTCTGACATTTTTGAGACAGGTAGCTCCAGAAGGTTTTATGCAAAAAAATTTTTTTTAAATGCTGTTGATTGCTTCAGTTAACCATAAGCAAAGAACAAGAAAAAGCAGGAGAAAATTGGAATATACAACTCCAGTGACTTCACACAAGCCCTTTTTGCACAGCATGTGCCATGCGAAAGGGTGCCTGGAGTGTCATGTGATTGTGAAGAGTGATCTGCACAACCCACTCACAATCATGCAATGCTTCAGGGTAGGGCAGGTGCTGCTCACACACTTTTTCATTTTTCATTTTCAGCTGAAAATGGTGTGCGATCACGCATTGCTCCAGGGCCCCACGTGCGCTTGCTGTGTGTGCGGAGCCTCCGGAGCCACGGTGGCCATGCTTCCTGCCCCAGCGCAGTCCAGGAAACTCCCAGGCTGTGCTACGGAAGGAAGAGACGGGGCTCTCGTGCTGCCTGCTCATGCGGAGCTGAAGCAGCGGGGACATGAGAGCCTCTTGCTGGAGGCTGCTCGCACGATCCCCGCACCCCAGCGCCGAGAAAAGGTAAGGTGCAGAAAGGGCCACAGTCTCTCTGCAAATATACTGCTATGGGAAGTTGCTGGTGAGATTCCTGCCCCAAGAATCCTTCAATTGGCAAAATAGAAGTCCTTCCTGATCATATCATCCTGGTGTTTCCCTTATATGGTGAAATTAGAAGCAAAGTTTCTGGGCATTTTCCTCTTTTATTTCCTCTGCACCTCCAGATTGGTCCAAAGTTTTTTAGGCTGGGCCCTTCTTCTCCAAAACTGAACCAGCCTGACCAGATTAGATCTGGAATCAATTCAGATCAGTCTGTTTCAGTCTGGGATTCAGATGAACTGGTTGCACAGCCATAGCAGACACACTCTGAGGGAGCACCAGGCCTGTGGAGCAGCAGCTGATGCAGGCTCGAGGCAAAAAAAGAATTGTATGCATGTGGAAGATTGGATTTTACAAAGGGTCTTTAAACAACCAGCTAATTATTTACATAATCACATAAAATACATAATTTGAGCCACACACCGACACCCTTAATATTTGTTTTAGTCATACCAGAAGATGATGGCCAGATCCAATGCTCTCAGCAATGAGGAGAATGCTGTAAACTCCAGTCACGTAGTCCGTCACCAGTTTCTTCCTCCACTTCAGGCAAATGTTCTTGATGTACTCCCTCAGCTTTGGTATTTCTGAGATTGGTAAAAGACCAGTTTTTAAAAAAGGGAAGACAAGTTTTTCTGAAGACTGTTTTGCTAGAAGATTGGTGCCTTTGGAACATTTCTTAGAATTTCAGCAAATGACAGATTGTAAATAAACTCTAATAATACAAAAAAGCTGCTTTGGTTAGTGTGGGGCACGAGCTCTTCCCCTTGTGAATCTGACCATATCTGTTGCCCAGCACCCTGCTGGGCCAGGCAGTGAGTAAAGGGCTCCCACCCTGCTCCTGCCTACCAGGGTAAACAGCAGGAGTGGTCTTCCAAGTGTTCCAAGCCCTCCCCTGCCCAATCCCCACTTGCCACTCACCTGTGCCACACCAGCCTCAATGGCAGGCCCATGACTGTGGCAGTAACAGCAAGTTCTGCGGGCCTGGCATTTATTCCAGTACACCATGCACTGGTACTGGGTCTGGTTTCATTACCTGTGTCTTCTCTTTTGCGAAGATTATTTCGTTCCCAGAATTCTTCAACACTGGTCGCATAAATCAGATTGGGCTTCTTGATGACTTCTGAATCAGGGGGTAGTCTTTTCTGAAAGAGATGTACCTGATGAAGGAGGTGCTTCCTATTTTTGCCATAACGTCTACCCTATACAGTGTCCCTGTCTTCACACCAGCTTTATGGAAAGCTAGCTGTCATTCCCAAGGAGGAGGCCTGCTTCTTTCTTTCTCCTAATGAATTTATTTTGTGAATTTGAATAAATATTTAATTTAATTTAATTTCTCCCAAATGGGACTCAAAGTGGCTTACAAGATAAGTTTAAAATAATAAACAAACAAAGGGCATCTCCCCATTTCTGGTGTACTACAAATGGCTCAGTAGTGTTTTGCCAAAGAGTCCAGAGTCCGCCAGCTGAAGATGATAAGCATAGGATGCTGAACAGACACCTCTCCCCCTTGCCTTACCAAGGAAGCCCACAGCCTGTGGGCTTCATCCTGAAATCGCACTGGCTTTCCCCTATCCCCTGGATTAAGGAGACCCATGGGCTTTTACGTGAGTATCCCAGCTGGAATGGCTTTTCAGTGGCACAGGTGTCTTCGTTCAGTTCCTCAGTGATGAGGGATTTGAAGGGAGAGAGAAAGCTGGTGTCACGCAGGTGCTCCAAAAGATAACACTCTGATATACTGGTGGCAAGGACGCATTACCTTCAGTTCTTCCTTAATGCTTTTATTCATGTCCTCCTTGACATCTTGGTTCCTCTCTAAAATGGCATCTCTTTTATCCTTGATTGGAGGTCCCGGCTGGAAAAGTCAACGGAATCACACATCTTGTTTAGGTACACAACAGCTGTTAACCTGTGTGCATCAACTGCTTACCAGATGAAGGAAAATACACAGAGAAGTCGTGGAATTATATCCACATAACAAAGACACAAAAGAGATAACAAAAGCCACAGACTTAACCTTGTTAACCTTTAAGCTGCCACAAGACTGTTGTTTTGTTGCAATATACTTAGTAGGTAAATGGACAAGGATTTTTACGCCCTGTTATCTCCAGTTTATCAGTCACACAGTCCAGCCTTTCCACAAGTGCAATCCAAGCAGGTAGAGAATAGAACCTGCTGTTGATGAGCAGTGCCACTCCAACCTTGCCCAAAAATAAGTGTCCCAACTTCTCCCCATCCTAGCTAACACCCCATTATTCAACACAAGGCCTTCTTGCCCCCACTTCTTGCTAAAGGAGGATGGGGGGCGAAGCTGTTCTTGGAATCAACAATGTTTTGGGGCAGTCCTACCAATTCTGCATTTCCATTATACCGCCATCTCCCCATTTCACAATTTTCTTAATATCTAATTGGCTACAAATCAGGTGATTTAGTGCTGAAGACCACCACCATCTCACCATGCTGGAGTAGATCATTCCTGTTAAGCTACCAGATAACATAATACCAACTGGGTGAAAGACGGGGGAGAGGCCTGTAAATGGGGGAGAGAACCACTTCATCAACAGACAGACAGCATCAGATATCCTTGGCCCAAGCAATATTCATGGCTGAGGAAACACACCAGCGACCACCACTTTATTTGTGGTTGTCATGTTTACTGCAACATGAAAAAACTATGACTGGTGTCAGAAAGAGAGGCTGAACAAATAGGGACAACAAATACCTCATCTGGATCACCAAAAAGAGAACATGTTGCCCTGTGTACAAATACCCCTCTCAACCAAAACCTCGAGCACAACAATATCCTTCCAACCCAGCTGCTCCAATAGAAATAGTTACATAAACTAAAAATGGTTTGTGGAAAGGTTCACCTCGCACTTTCCAGATTGATCTGATTGAGTTGAATTGGAGCTGGGGAAAGATTTACAGAGTGACTGTTCCAAAACCAAAAAGGATAATAAGCTCTGTCTTCTTAAGCTTTTGGGATGTTCTCAGTTGTATTTTGATTTGGGCCCTAAATAATATTAAGCTCCTGTCAGATTTGCTGTATTTATACCTATGCAATTCAACTGCATGCATGTGTATTTTAGTTTGGAAGCTTGTTTGTTGGCTTATATAGAGAGCAATGTTACTGTATTTTTTTTTTTTAACTTACATGTCTGCCTCTTCTTTCCCTGTACAAAAAAAGAGAGAATTACTTGGACCAGTAAAGTGAACAAAGTTCAGATGCACTGAGCATAAAACAAAGTTTCAGCAAGCTGAAAATGAAATTTACCCAAAATATGAAGCACAGTTGAAGCACAGTTGCCCCTTACTGATTCCTGTCATGTCCTGGCAGCACCTTTGCTGGGATGGAAGCATGTCCCCAACGTTTACCTCTGCATCCACCCAGCTCCCTGCGGAAGGGAGCACAACTGACACGTGCCTTCCTTCCTTCCTTCCTTCCTTCCTTCCTTCCTTCCTTCCTTCCTTCCTTCCTTCCTTCCTTCCTTCCTTCCCTCCCTCCTTCCGCAGTGCAGCGCAGAGCAGCCAGCCTCTTTCCTGTACTGCACTGGGGAAGGAAGCACAGGATCCCACTTCTGCCCCTTCCTCATGGCCAGTGGTGACAGGAGCATTGCGCAATCATGGGCGCTTAATGGGTTTTTTCTGTTAAGCAAATATTCCGTGGTTGCAATAGGTGGGGACGTGCTGGCTGTGGGACTGTGATAATGTCGTGTGAAAGCACGACTTGCATATTGCTGCCAACAGGTCCCCATCGTGGGACAGTGATGTCATGTGGAAACGGTTATAATTTCAAATGTGGATTATGAGAATTCAGAATTCAAATTTCAGTTCATTTTCATGAATTCTGTGACCAAATAGCTACACAGGACTTAAAAGACTGTAGTCTACAGCACTACTCATTACTCAAAAAACTAGAGAGCCAGCTTGCTGCAGTGGTTTGGGCATTGAACTACAGCTCTCAAGACCTAGGTTTGAATCCCAGCTCAGCCATGGAAACCTACTTGGTGACCAGGACAAGTCACATTCTCTCAGCCTCAGAAGGAGCCAATGGCAACCCCCTTCTGAACAAATCTTGCCAAGAAAACCTCACGATAGGACTGCTGTAAGTTGGAAATGACTTGAAGGCACACAACAACAGACTCAAAAGACTAGTAGCCAGCAACACTGGCCAACTTTCAGGAGTATTATCATGGCAAGGTGGCTTCTTGGAGGGAAGTTCCCTCAGCTGCCCTGAATGCAACATTTTGGGGGAGAAGAGCAGGATACATTTTTGAACAAAGAAGTGCCAAATAAGTAAAAGTCTAAGTTATACATGAATTGAATCAAACAGAAGCCATTTTTGTAGCTGCATGCCCAGTCAGAGATCTGGGGCAGCAAAGAGGTATCTTTTTGCCATGCTAGTAACCTTGTTCACCACACGCTCCCACAAACAGCATCTGATTGATTTAGCTTACTGCTACTCCAACTCAATAAAGGAAAGCAGTAGAATTTAAAATGACATGCCACTAGTGTCGGGTAGCCCTCCATATTTCAGTTATGGGACATGTAGTAGGAGTTAAGTAGCAGCTTGCTTGTAACAAGGTATGAGAACCAGAGACCGTTAGATAAACAAAGCTAGGAATGTAGTGATAAGCGCTGCCAAGCTAAACCAGAACTTCAAGGTCTCTTCTGGACAGGATGAAAAACTCTTTGCCTCTTATGTTTTGAATTTTGCTAATTGCCTCCAGTTCACTCACTGGAGTCCCATACTATGTATCACTTTCCTAATAAATAGTGTTTATGCACTATTATATTTGTGTGTGTGTATTTGCCACAAAGGTAATGGGTCATTTGGAGGCCTTCCTGACCCACAAAGTCCCAGACCTGTACCTCGGGGGCCATCCTTGGTGGTGTAACTATGGGCAATGGAGCTCTGATATTTGGCAAAAACAGTACCTGTTGTATTCTTGAAGTTTGAGGAAATCTGCTTTTGTGACCACCAGTGCAATGTCAGTACACATCCCACCTAGATATGCTTTGATGCTTGCATCCAGGAACATTTTGAGATCACTCTCTGTATCAACACGTGGGAATCCACTGATAATCCAGAGGACTGAACATTTAGCAACGCTCTGCAAAAGACAGTTGAAGAAAATTCATGTCATCAAGCATGAGGATGAAGCTTTTACTCTACAGCATATAAACACTGGAATTTTTTCAAAAGGTCTTTACAATTTCGGTTTATGGAAGCCCTGACTCTTTCATTCCTGCAATGAGGGGCACAGTGGTAGGACACCGGCAGTAATTAGCTCATGATTAAAACTATACATTAGGGAGGAAAAGTGTATTTAAATAGTGAAGAAAACACGCTTTTTGAGTGTTGAGAAATTCCAATGAGAAGAATCCTGGACTGAGAAGAATCTTTGCTGTTTCAGACTTATTCTGCTCAAAATTAGCACATGGGTGTTTTTGGCAGAAAACAGCATTTTCTGCACAGGAAGTGATATTTCGGCACAGTTTATAGACAAGGTACAAAGTACTGGTTGTTACCTTTACAACTCTACATGGTTTGGGTCCAAGCTACCTACAGGATTGCTTTTTCCCACATTATCTGACTTGTAACCTCAGGTGTTCTGTGGGAGATTTACTTCAAGCCAGCAACTGTTATCCAGAAGAACTTTCATCAGCCACCCCCAAATCATGGAACGGCCTGCCAGAACAAATCCGACAGCTGGATGCACTGTCTGTCTTTAAAACACTAAAGAGCAATCTCTTCTGGCAAGCCTATTCAGATGGCTTTTAAATTATCAGTTTTATGTTAGGAATTGGTTGTTTTTCATATGTATGCATTACAAACTGATGTTATGTTCTTTTAACTGATTATTTATTTTTGATTGGTGTTTCTGTTTTTAACTATGTTATGTGTCTGTTTGTTGCTGTATTTTAATCTGTTGCCTCGATCCATAAGGAGAGGCAGGTAAGAAAGAACAGGTTGCTTACCTGTAACTGTGGTTCTTCAAGTGGTCATCTGTGCCCTCATATGCTGGGAGTTTTTGCGCATGCACGGTAGCATTCGGAAGATTCTAGAGCTAAGTGGCTTGGCGGGAACCCCTCCCTCATGTCTGTACTGAGCATGCTCAGCCCACCAAGCCAACGGTCTCTCCTCAGTTCTAGAGTCTGCCAGTGCAGGACCTGAAAGAGGGGAAGACTGGGCAGGTGTGTGTGAGGGCACAGATGACCACTCAAAGAACCACAGTTACAGGTAAGCAATCTGTTCTTCTTCTTCGTGGTCTCTGTGCCTCACACACTGGGAGAATTCGTAGCTTACCAGTGGACGGTGGGCCAGGTCCTAGAGAATGGAAGACAACACCGCATGTCCAAAATGGGCATCTCTCCAGGACTGGCAGTCCAGTCTGTAGTGGCACACGAAGGTCAAGGGTTGAGACCACGTCGCCACACAACACAGTTCTTGCAGGTCCATTCCTCGAAGGAGAGCTGCTGAAGAGGCCACGGATCTAGTGGAGCGAGCAAGGAGCAAAGCTGGCAGAGGCTGCTTGGCCAGTTCATATGCCAGGAGAATGGTCTGGGCCACCCATTTGGAGAACCTCTGGGTGGACACCTTGTGGCCCTTTCGATGACCACCATAGCAGACGAACAGATGGGGAGTCTGACGAAAGGATGAAGTCCGATGGGTGTAGAGGGCCAAAGCCCCACGAGCATTGAGAGAGTGGAGAGAGCACTCCAGCAATGTAGTCGGGTCTGGATAAAAGCTAGGTAGGATGATGTCTTGGTTGAAGTGGAAGTGGGAGACCACCTTGGGCAAGAAGGAGATGTCTGGCCGAAGGACCACTTTGTCTCGATGGAAGACCAAGAAGGGCTCATCTGACTGTAGTGCTGTCAACTCACTCGCCCGCCTGGCCGAGGCGACAGCCACTAGGAAGGCAGTCTTCATGGTCAGGAGCCTGTCATCAGCAGTAGCCATGGGCTCGAAAGGTGATCGCATCAGCTGGGATAGCACCAAGGACAGTGACCAAGGCGGTAGCGGAGGTGACACCAGTGGATAAAGGTGTTGCAGGCCCTTCATGAACTGCTTGAGGGTTGTGTCCCTGAAAAGAGCAGCTGAGGAGGACCCTCGTGGCTGGTAAGCCACAATAGCAGCAAGGTAGACCTTCAAAGATAGAAAGGCAAGCCCATGTTTCCCAAGGTGAAGAAGGAAATGAAGCACGGTGGACAGAGCGACAGGCAATACTGGTTCACAGCGTGCCTCTGCGAAGGCGGTGAATCTTTGCCACTTGTAGTGGTAGGAACGGTGCATCGACTCCTTCCTGGCTGTAGTGAGGACATCCCATATGGCTGGAGTCTCTATGGGGTTATCCTCCACACATGGAGAGCCAGGAGTGGCAGGTCTGGGTGTGACAGGAGATCTGGTACCATCGGAAGCTTGAGGAGTCGGCCACGAGCAGCCTGGAAGAGGGGCCCGAACCAATGTTGTCTTGGCCAGTATGGGGCTATGAGGATGGCATTGGCCCAATCCGCAAGGATCTTTGCGACCACCTGACCCAGCAGAGGAAACGGCAGGAACGCGTAGATGAGACCGTCGGTCCACTGAAACTGGAAAGCGTTGCTGAGAGAGCACCAACCTAGGTGAGCTCTCGAGCAGTATCGGGGACACTTCCTGTTCAGGTTGCTGGCAAAGAGGTCAATTGATGGCTCGCCCCACCGGGCTAGTACCATCCAAAACGCAGTATCGGAGAGGGACCATTAGTGGTAGCAGGAGGTGTCTCTGCTGAGGGTGTCTGCTGTGGGGTTCTCGCCGCCCGCCAGATGCACCACGACCGGGTGGACTTGGAGTAGTATGCACCAGTCCCAGAGCCAAAGAGCTATGGTGAGGAGGGTGGTTGATCGGGTTCCTCCTTGCCTGTTCACGTAACAGATGGCCATTGTGCTGTCGGACAGGATCTGCACCATGTGGCCGGTGACCAGGTTGTGGAAGGCCGTCAGAGCCTTTAGGATGGTGAGGAGTTCCAGTGCATTAATGTGCAGGTGGGTCTCCGGGACGATCCAGCGTCCTTGCACCCTGAAATTGCCGCAATGTGCTCCCCATCCTTGGAGGGAGGCGTCTGTCGTTACCGTGACCCGAGGGCTTGGTTCTCGGAATGGCAATCTGGAGAGCAGGTGCCAGTAGGAGAGCCATCAGAGAAGGGAGCGGCACACCTGTTGAGGGATCCACAGCAAACAGCACTGGTTGTCCAGGACGGGATCGAAGGCCCTGATGAACCAGCGCTGGAGCAGCCGAGCATGAAGCCAGGAGAGGTAGGTGACCAATGTGGTCGCCACCATGTAGCTGAGGAGCTGCTGGATCTGTCTTGCCAAAACAACAGGGACATCGAGGACAGCGGAAGCGTCTTGGCGAAGAGTACGAGCCTGCTCCGTCAGAAGATACACCCTGGCCGTGACTGAGTACAGGGTTGCTCCAATGAAGTCCAGAACTCTGGCCAGCTCGAGGTGAGATTTCTTCGGGTTCACCCTGAGGCCAAGGTGGGACAGAAGGGAAAACGTGAGGTGGATGTCCTCGTATAGCTTTTGCTTGCAGGACGGCACCAACAGCCAGTCGTCCAGGTAAGGAAATATCATAATGCCCTTCGTGTGAAGGTACAATATCACAGGGGCCATGCATTTGGTGAAGACCCTGGGAGCAGTAGAGAGTCCGAACAGTAGCACCTTGTATTGGTAGCAGGTATCGTCGACCACAAATGGCAGGTACCTCCTGTGCTGTGTCCAAATTGCGATGTGAAAGTAAGCATCTCATAGATCAATAGAGGCGAACCAGTCCTGTTGTCATAGGAAGGGCAGGATGGAAGAAAGAGTGACCATCTTGAACCTCTTGGGGAGGATGTAGGAGTTCACCCCTCTGAGGTCCAGGATTGGTCGAAGGGTATCGTCCAATTTCGGTACTGTGAAATACTGGGAGAAGAAGCCGGTGGTACTGGCTGAGGATGGAAGTTGTTCTATGGCCCCTTTGTGCAGCAGGGACTGGATCTCCTCTAGCAGAGCCGAGCTGGCTGGGGTGGAATAGTAGACGCCTTGCAGTGGTATATCTTGAAACTCTATGGCCCAACCAAAACAGACGATGAAGAGAACCCAAGAGTCTAATGTGATGTGATGCCATTTGGCGAGATGTCCGGCCAAGCTCGATTGATCTACGAAGGCGGTGGGCAAGCTGAAGAGTGGCTGTGATGGCAACCTGTGAAGATGGTCAAAACCGGGACTTCGTCCTGGACGAAGACTTCTTCGAAGATGATTGGCATCTTCGAAGAGGTCTTCGTACAGAAGACGACTTCAACGGCTGAGATGGAGCCGAGTGCAGTGAGCGGGGCTGGTATGTCGAGGAGGAAGAATGGCGCCAGGAGGAGTTGGAACTGAAGCTGCGGCGAGGCTGAGGCCTGCTGATGGATCCCCATCCGCTTTGCTGTAAGGCGAGCCTTCACTAGGTGGTCCATCACCTCGTCGATTGTAGCGTGGAACAGGCCTTGACTGTCAAAGAGCAGGTCTTCAATTCTCTTCTGACTGTCCTCCTGGAGGCCTGCCGATCTCAACCAGGCAAAGCACCTAAGAGAGACGGAGGCCACCATCACTTGGGCTGCCACCTCAACTGAGTGCCTCGAAGACAAGATCTGCTGGTTGGCGAGTGCTACTGATTCATCAAAGAACTGGATGGCACTCATCCGATGGTCCTCAGGAAGGTGCTCCAGCAGAGGATGAAATCTGTCGAGGAGGTTCCACTGGTATGCGGCAAGGCAGGCTTGTGTATTGGATACCCTGGTGATGAGCGATGAGGCAGAATAGAATCGCCTGCCGAAGGTATCCAAATGATGGCCCTCGCGGTCCAGCGGGGTGGTGTGTGCCCTCTTGCCACCCTTGGTCTGGGAGGACTTGACCACAATGGAGTTGGGCACCAGATGATTGAACAAGAACTCAACATCCTTCCTCTGAGTTCTGTACAGATGTTCCAGGCGATGTGGTATCGGTTGCACCGATGCAGGCTGGGTTCAGGGATGTTTCAGGACCTCCTGTAGTGCTGGCAAGAAAGGTAATGGTGCTGCAGATGGAGGGCGGGTGTCCACATAGTGGAACACTGGGTCTTGCACAAACAGAGCTGAGTCCGAAACATCCAGTCCGAGCGCATTCACCATTCAAAGAAGGATGTCTGAGAATTGTTTCACATCCTCTGGTGCTGAATCCGGTACGGGGTCCCCGAAGGCCAAGGGCAGAGATTCATGGGAGCTCGGTGTTGATTCCTCCGATTCAGAGCCCGTCTTGTAGAACCGAGATGACCGAGATGGTGACCTCTCTGCCAAAGGCCGTTGGGCCAGCAATGATACGGTGACTGTGGGCTCAGTTACCATCGTTGGTACTGATGATGGTACCAGTGGAGCGGCCAGTGGCTGGGACAGTGCAGTGGTCACAATGGGCAGCACTGCTGGAACCGGATGGTGGATGGCCTGGGTGGAGGTCAGAGCTGGAGCCAAGGTCTGTGCCAGAAGGGCCTCTGAGACCAGGCGTGACACGGTCAAGGTGAATCTAGGTGGTGGTGACACGGGCTGGTAATGTGGTGAGTGGTCCCGGGATCTCTCATAGTACGGCGACCTCAGGCGAGAACGTGAGGGCAAACACCGGTAACAAGGGTGGTATCTGCCGCGAGATGGTGACCGAGACCGGCACTACAGAGACCAGTGTCTCACATCCAGTTGGTACCTATCCCTGTAAGCTGGGGAATAGGACCGATACGATCCTGGCTGCTCCTGCCAGAGATGCTCATGGCTGTACCTTGCTATGTAGGAGGCCAATGAAAAAGGTGAGTCTATTGAAGGTCGAGACGAGGCCTGCTCCAGGTAGACCTCCCACCGCTGCAGGGATCGACACCTTCCCAATCGCTCTGGAGAGCGGGTCTCACTTCTCTGAGCACGGTCTCGTGAGGCAGCCCGGTGATGAGACGGGGCCTGAGGTGTGGTCAAGACAGGCTCCAGGTGGTCCATCCCCTCCGGGTGACCAAGCAGAACAACCGCGGCCAACAGAACAGGCGGCCCCAAGTGCTCAGAAGAGCCAGTGGTCGGGTCCTCCTCATACACCTCCGACATTTCTAGCAGGCCAACCTCATCAACAACATCCTCTAGGTGCGGAGTGGGAGGAGGTGTCAGGGGGCAGGTCCTCCTTGGAGAGGGTGAACCTCGCTTCTCCTTCTTCTTCTTTTTCTTCTCCTTCTCCTTCAATGGTTCAGAAGAAGGAGGCCACTTATGTTGTGCGGTGGTAAGAAGCTTCAAAGTTTTTGCTGCCTGCGAGCCCGCAGGAGCCTCTCTCAACTCAGAAGCACCTGATGGACACTTTGGGATACAAGGAAGGGCCAATATTGGAGGCCGTGAGGACAGTACCGATCCCGCTACCATCATCGTCGTCAGCACAGCAGCCGCCGATACTGATGAGGGTGTGGTCGTTGGTCGTGCCATTGAGGAGGGGTGTGAAGACATGGCTGTTTCTTCAGCTGCTTGTTCTTTGACCCTCAAAGACTGTTCCCAGCAATGGGACTTAAGTCTCGATGACCTATTCCTTAATGTTTGGGCCGTAAACTCTCGGGAGATAGAGCAGGCCCTTACGTTATGGGTCTCCCCAAGGCAGAAGAGAAACTCAGCGTGCCCCTCGGAAGGAGCGACCTTTCGACCACACAAAACGCAACTTTTAAAGAGAGCAGACATAGAAAGGAAGCCAAAAAAGAGACGAAAGTCCGAGAAGGGGAAGAAACTCACAGAGAAGATGGAAGAAAGAGAGGTTCGAAGAGTCCAGGAAAGCAAAATCCAAAATCCACAAGCCAAGAAGTAGCCGCAAAGCCAAGAACCTTCCATTCACTAAGGCGGACGAAAAAGAACTGAGGAGAAACTGTTGGCCTGGCAGGCTGAACATGCTCCGTACGGGCATGGGGGAGGGGTTCCCACCAAGCCACTTTGCTCTAGAATCTTCCAAATGCTGCTGCACATTTGTGAAAACTCACAGTGTGTGAGGCACAGAGACCACGAAGAAGAATAAATGTTGCTGCTGCTGCTGCTGCTGCTGCTGTGCTCCCAGTTGTTGTTGTTGTTGGTGGTGACATAGGCCCTTTTGCATGGCATTCTCCATGTGAAAGGCCCTCTGGATTTGTTGTGCAATCGCGAGGAGCGGTCCACACGATGTCCTCACAATTGTGCAATGCTGCCAGGGCTGGCAGGCGCCAATCACGCACTATTTCATTTTTGGTTTGTAGCTGAAAATGGGGTGTGATCGCGCATCACTCCAGGGCCTCACGCGCACTTACCGTGCATGTGGAGCCTCTGGAGCCACGATGCTCGAGCTTCATGCACCAGCGCAGCCTTTATTGAATTTTTATTTAATTTATATCCCACTTTCCTCCTATATGGGAGAACGCTTGTACTATACATTAAAATAATATACCATACATTATGCATAAGCATAACCACATATTAAAATAATATAGCTCAAACAGTCTGAAATACAAAATTTAAAAAGTATTTAAAACAATCCACTTCAAAACATTAATTTAGAACAGTTAAATATAACAGAATTAAAACCTCACCTGTTTCCACATTTCATCTCTTTTTCTGTTAAAATCTCCTGACCCAGGAATGTCCATGAATGTGACACCTTCTGGAACAATGTCTGATCCCGGAATAGTTACTTCCACATACTTGATCAGTGACCAGAATTTAACATTCTGTGTGCTTTGAACACGAATATACTGTTCTAATTTTTCTGAGAACTCCTCTGCCTGAAACATAAACATTAATATACATTAGAAATCTATTTGTCCTTCTAAAGAGATTTCCATCCAAGGACTTCTCATTTCTTAATGGCTCCAATGTCTACATTTGCCAAATTTACAGCATATGAGGTTGCCTATTCTTGGGATCCCTTCCAGTTCAATCATTCTGAACTTTTCCTCTTAATTGATTTTCTGTCAATAAACCAGTCACCCTCCTGGGCTGTATCTGTCAGAATCTCGGGGCCTTTCCTCACTACACTCTTACAGAGCTATTATTCCACTTTCAACATCCTATGGAATCCTGGGGTTTGCAGTTTAGAGAGGGGCACCTTTGGCCTCAGTAAACTGCAAACCCCAGAATTCCACAGGATGTTGAAAGTGGAATAATAGCTGTATAACAGTGTAGTGCAGAAAGGCCCTTGGACTTCTTAATAATAGTGGTATGGTCACTTGCATCAATACTTTGTTAGAGAAAGTAGCTGTGTATTTGAATAGGTAACTAAGGCTAAGGACATGTCCAGAGATTGTTCTGGAAAGGAGAGCCATTTTGGAGAGGGCAGCTTGTCTTTTTTCCTCAGGGTTATCTCATTTTTTTGGTTAAGGATGGTGTTGTTGGATAAAAAATGCGGTGACATTTGCCCCAGTAGAAAATACATTTGATGAGCATGTGGAACACCTGGGGAATGACTTAGCAAGCCATGACACATTCCTTCGGGGACATGGAGTAAAGGGCTGAATCATGATAGTGAAATCATGACAAGGGGTTGCAACATGCAAATGGCCCTGAGCGATGACATGGAAGCAGGTGTGTATAAAAGAGAAGTGGGAATGCTTGCCCTCTTTCTGACTCTGTATCTCTGCATCCAAATCTCTGTCTGACACTGAACCTCTGTCTGTGGATCTGCGTATCCTGTGTATAGAGGTATATACTGCAACAGTGAAGATTAAAGCCTCCATGTATTTTGGATGACAAATTCTATGTCCATGAGTTAACTAACCAGTGGGTAGAGGGGTCAGAGCTGATGCTGTAGTTGTACTCTGCTGCACACGCTTTTTGCTGTTTGGAAACTCTGCTATGTTTATCCTTGTCTCTGGGACACTGTTTGTCCAGAGAGCAGCAGTTCCGGGGATAATTTTGTGCTGGTGCTGTAAGTCATCTCCCGTCAGGTGTTACCAAACTGGATGTGAAAAAACTCAAGTTGGAGAAAGGAAGATTAAGAACAGAGATCAGTCTTTGCTCTGGAAGCATCTTTGGCTGCTAGAAATCCAATGATGGTAGTGAACATCTATTGCAGTGTTTAATGATTTGTCTCAACCTATGTTAAGTATACACAACTGTACATAAATGCAATAGTTACTAAATTCTAATAAGTTTCTGATTATCTTACTCCAAAAGAGATGAAACACAGGTCAGTGGTGTATCTCCAGAACTTCTCACCACTAAAGTTAGCAAGGTGTGCCTAATTTGGGCTAAAGAGATTAATTTACACTTTCTCCCCATTAATCTCACAACTCAGTCATAGAATCATAGAATCATAGAAATGTAGAGTTGGAAGAGACCCCAGGGGCCATCCAGTACAACTCCTTTCTGCCATGCAGGAACACGCTCAAAGCACTCCCGACAGTTGGCCATCCAGCCTCCCTACTTGGTCAAACCTGCTAGACCCTGTCCTCTGACCAAAAGTAATACACACATTTCCCAAATCAAGCTGATTAACCTCTTTGCTTCTGTCAAATCTGTCCCATTAACATATGTATCCAATCACAGCAAACAGTATCTCTAACATGGTGAAACAGGTAGACAAATGTGGAAACACACAAAGGAAATATACAAGTCCCTATTTGCAAAACTCAAAGAACTTTAAAAGTAACCATTTAAAAAGTGCCATGCTGCAGAACCAGATCAAAGACAACCTACTCCAGCATTTTGTTTAAACAGTAGTGTTGCTCTGATTTCTGGTGGTCCTGAGAGAGACACCACAATGTGCTCAAATTATGGGGAATTGAATTAGCTCGGAGCACCAACTATAGTGTTACAAGAGGCAGGGTAACCTAGCAGGATCTTGGAACTCTATGTTTTCAGGGTCGGGCTGCGCCAAGAACTAGGCAAAGGTTGTTCCAATTAAAGATTTTATTAAACATTCAATAATATTGGCAATCAGCAACACACGCACTCACGCATACATCCAAGAACTAAGAAGAAGCAAGGTAGGAAACTGATAGGGGTTCGTTAGGATTTCTGGGTGATACACCACCTGATCCTGCAAGCCGGGAATGAAGAGATAGAGAGCGCTGCTGGTGTCTGGAGTTGCTCAGCACATGGAGGCTGAGGGGAGGCTCTCCAGATGGAGCGGCAGAGGTTTGAGTAGCAAGTCATGAGTGTTCTGAAGAGGAACTCAGACAAGGGGTTTTTATAGGGAAGATTGTACCCGGAGGCTAGCCTTCTCCCAAGGAGAACAATAGGAATTTGAGTGGAGACAAAGCCTCCAAAAGGTCAAAATCAGAATTGATGAGATTTAGCCAGCATTGCCAATTGTTTGTCCAGTATGTTGATGAGGGAGCGCTTAGAGGCTGTATAGACGGACGCACTAATCCTGTCAAGCCAACGGTTTGGGTTTGCAGACCCATTCTTTGTGTTAATGACCTGCCATGTCTGGAGGGCACTACTTACTGTGCGACAAAACTTAGAAACCAAACCTAGACCTACCTTGAATAATTAAGGCCATGCAGCCATTTCTGCCTACACAGGCTGTCCGTGACCCAGGTCAGACATGTGGAGTTCATCTCATGGAGTGCCACGTGGAAATATTACTATCCAATATGGAATTGTAGACCTTGGGCTAAGGCTAGACAACCGCAGTAACAGTAGCCCATTAGATGTCTTGAAGAAGCTACAAGCGAGACATTCACACCATACAACATTCTCCCATCACACTCCTCACACTCCTCAGCCACTGTCCCACAGATACATATGATAACAGAACAAACCCAGTCTTCCAATACAGTACATTGCAACCATAAAGTTTATAGAAAATCAATACAGGCAAGAAGATTACTGTAACTAGAATTAAAAATTTACAAAAATCTGGTACTAAGTAGATCAGGTAACAAGAACAAGTAAATTCTGGCTATTGTGATCCTCTGACTAATGTTTTATTGGTTTTCTGTAAATTTTACAGTTATAATATTTAATGCCTTTAAATTCTGAAAGAGGCTGCCTGCTCTCGGTAAAAAAAATGCCATATTTTGCTTTTGAAAGACAGACGGACAGGCTCCATTAGGTCTGTACAAGTCTAGTATCCCTCAAAAGGACAGAATCTGCAAGAATATTTGTTGGTAAGCAATTCTCTCATGTCTTCTTCCTCTCATTGCTAAAATTTAAGAATTACTTTGTCCAAAGGGCACAGCCAAGAAAGATCCACCCAAAGATATTCTATATTGATTTTAGCCTCCTTTTTAATTAAGCAAACACGTTATATTCTTTAAATCACACATCTGCCAAACTTGCAAGCTCCAATTTCATGGTGGAACTGAAAATACAGGTTGTGGTGCCTGTTGTTCTTCAAGTGGTTATCTGTGCATCCACAAGTAAATGTTGCACCTATGCAGAACCCCATTCAGAAATCCTCTGAGAATCTTCTTAGTTGACTATCTTGGCAGAAACAACCCCACCCCTTCGCAAATGCTGAGGCATCCTGGCAAGAGTCCCTTCTCAGTCTTCCACCATGCTCCAAGGCCATGGCGGAGGTCAAGTAGATAGAATCATTTTCCAATAGGCCAAGATAGCTGATGGGAAAAGGCCAGGAGCATAAGATCTTGGTTCAAGTGAAATGAGATGTCACTTTTTGGCAAGAGAAGTGGTTAGGCTCAAAAACAACATCATCATTGCGGAAGATCATGTGGAGGATCAAGATGGAGGCCACACAATTCACTGGCGCTGTGTGTAGAAGCTGTTGCAACCAAATGGGAGAGAAGTCATGGCATGAGGCTCAAAGGAAGGACTGAAATCCACACTTGTCTCATTCTCATAACAAATATTGCCATGAAGAATATTTTCCCTTACCTGAGATATTTTCTGCCCTTACCACATTTGTGAGAAGTGTTTGTTTTGTTTTTTTACATTGCACAATGGTGCAAAATTACAATGCTTGCATTAATTAATTGCACAAAACTCTAAGGTTTTTCACCAGTCCTTCTGTGTGAGTGGGTGTGCTTTGATTCATAAAACAGAGGAAGAGGGAAAAACTGTAGTTTTGCATAGAAATCTTTTTTGCCTAATTATAGAAACGTCAATGCTAATTCCATTCAAGTCCCATAAAACATAAACACAATCCAATAATTCACATATAAAATGGTCCAAGAGAAAAGAAAAACCTTCAAAGTCTTCAAAGATGTCAGTCAGCCAAATAAACTAAAATCAAATAAAAAGACCACCTAATATATATATAAAAAAGAATGTCTTAGTTTCAAAAGCCTTAACCAAAATTATAGATACAAAAAAAAACTAAAACATAACCACAACACATCCAATGACAGATAAATATAACTCCAAAGAAAAAGGCAGGAAAAAAAATCTCCTTTAAACTTAAGCAAAAAATTCTAAAACTAAATAGGCAGAATCACGCCTGCTGCAATCTAGGGGGATTGTCCTCTGCTTATTTCAGTTGCTGCAAGCTGAATTTTGAAAGAGACATGGTTCCCCAACCCCTCTCTTAGATTGAGGAACTGAAAGTCCTTGCCACTTTTCAGCTAATTTTGGATTCTGTTTGGGGTCGCTTTTATCAGTTTCTGGTCACCTGAGAGCCCAGCTCATGATGATGATGGTTAAACTAGACAGGCTGGGTTAACATCAACACTCCACTTAAAATATATTTAGGTCTGGGAATTTCAAGATATTTACTTGTGAAATGAACAGGCTCTTTTGGTATTGTAAGGCTGCTTATTAGAAGTATTCATAGATGCATATATGCACTGTTACTATGGCTCAGACATACCTGGTGACAGCACTAGATATCTCTTTCTGATATCAAACTTATTTGGCCTTCACTTGACCCTTCTCTGCCACCCTGCTCCACGTGTTTGCAAGGGCCACCGGACAAGCAAGTAAACAGGCGTGGCCGTTAATGGTTGGACATTCCAATCCCCACTTAGGCAGGCAGATTAACGCCACTCTGTTGCTTCAGGGACCATTTTTGCAGACACGCCTTGCTTATGCGCAACGTCACACAAAGACCCTCAGCCCTGAGCCGGCACTCTCTCAATGCTAATCCATTTGCATACTGGCTACACTATTGTTGTCCAGCGCTAAGCTGATCGTGTAAAACCTGACCTTTTCCAATGCTTTTGTCCTGCTCCAAACTTCCTTTGTTCTCATCGAGCATGGCATGCCTGACCACCCTATAAAAACTCCCCAATTCCAAGTCTTCCTCGGATCGCTCCCGAGTTCCATCCAGCTTTGCTGCCACTGTATCCAGCGAGCCATCTCCTCAGTTTCAATACTGGGTCCGCTCAACCAGGGATCGCTCCCGAGTTCTAGACCACCTTGCTGCCATTTTGTCCGGTGAGCTCCCTCAGCGAACCGCGCTGAGCTTCCTCCCCTGCAACCACCACTTTTCTCCAAGACTACGAGATAAGGTGTTGTACCACCCGCTTTCCCTGAAAACCTATTTCTTACTCCCAGTTAGCTGTGTGCATGTAGTGTCTTATTTGTTGTTTGTCCCTTAATAAAGTTATTAATTTACTATTTTAAAACCTGGTTGTCTGCTTAACTGGCTTGACCCTGTATACATAGGGTTGCAAGATCCCTGCTAAGTTACCCTGCCTCTCGTTAGCTTAAGAGAGTGCTCGAGTTAACTTCTCCATCTTGTGCTTATTTGAGCGCCCCTGCTGGGACCCCCAGAATACAGGGTAGCAGCATACCCATTCCCTTTAGGGAGAAACACAGAAATGGTAGAGTCTGGGTGCTTAAGCTTCATCACATTCCACTGCATCGCATGTGAGGCATTCTACGTTATATCACGTCCCATCGTATGGCCATCAAGACGTCAGAATTTCATCAGGACACTCCCTATCACTCTATTCAGCTCTTTAACATGTAAGAACGTGTCCCCTCTAAAACTTTAGCATACCATATTCTAACAGATACATTCTAATCATCATTCTCATCATCAGATCCTCCCATTATTTCAGAGTGATTTCTAGGGCATTAAACAGATATTTCATAAAGGCTTCCACATGGACAGAATTCTGTCAATTGTATCACATTCACAACCATCTGAATCAGTTAGGTGTACATTTTCATCTGTCTGAGGACTTACACATTTCTAACAGCTTCTGTGACTACACAGGCGTTCAAGGATTCATTGAGCATTGCTAAATCTCTTTGACAGTATCCACTATGAGAGGAACATGTTAACAGGCATCCGTTGCACGCATAATGGGGCACATGTCTCTATTTCATATCTATGTTAGACACCCACCCACCATGCTTTGCGCAGAGAAAGGATCCCTCAAGCACAGCGCATTTGGCAGTGATGGAGGGACCAGGCTGGACAAAGCTTGTGGCTTAGCCTGAAAGTCGCACAAGGAAGCAGCAGTGCTCGGCCTCCCACTTCGGCTGGTTGATATCCAAGCTCACCTGCTTTTCCTTGACTCTCAGTATTCTTCCAGCAGGAATAGGCTCCACTGGCATGGTGTTCAGCAATTCTTCGTAACTTTTATTTTCAGATCCACTGCCATAAATTGCAGTGAGCTTAGCAGTGGCCTCCTTCACACTATCATCAGGATAATCTGATTCATTCTCATTCTGGTTCTTCTCCAAAACTTCCACAATATCTCTCAATTCTTCATTCCATTCCTGTCAGAGGAGATTTGAGCAGAAAGGGGAATGTGTTACAATATCACATCATATCACAGGGAAAGGATTACGATCCACATTCTTTTGACCACGGGAGGTGGAAAAGGGCCCACCTTGCCCCACTGCCTAGGAAGATGCATTAACAAGTCCATTTCTCCGACTTTAACAAACTAAGCCCCATGCAGAAGTTGACTTTCTCATGTGTACAACTAAACAGCGGATGAGGACGTAGGCGCATCCATAAGCCCCACCCCAAACACAACTATATAGCACTATACAGACCTTCATGCTCAACACATGAAGGTCTGGAATGCAGGATCCATGCTCAAAGATGGGACTTGCATATGCACCCACACCCTTGTACCCCATTTAGCTCTCCATGCAAACATCTAGACTCTAGCTCTTACAGGACTCATGAAATGAGATAAAAAGTGTGAGCTCTCTAATTGTCTTGTTCTTATCTGCTCAATTATTTAATCTTCATTTACTGAACTTTTTTTCTCATTTACCTCAACTGATCTTAAGCTTAAATGCCTGTAATTTTCAAAGCTTCCTTCCACTCCGCCACCTCTGGATCCTTTTATTTAGAACATTGTGTTTGGACCACTCTTCAGAGTTTTGGTACACAAACAAATCATGCAGTGCATTAAATATGCCTAAGATCAACAATTTTGCATCAGAGTTCTTTAAGAATTCTCTCTGGACAACCATTTTGTCTCAGTCAATTTTGCTTTGCTTTCTTTTGTTTTCAAAGTGCCAATCAGGTCTAGAATATAGGTTTAAAGAATATTCACTAATGTTCTCATCCTTGACAAGAAAAGATGTCTTCACATGTTGAGACAGCTCACTAGAATGATTGTCAACTGCCATAACAGAAAGGTGGCACTGCCATTCTGTCCTCTTCTTTCTGTGGTGTGGTGCAGGAACCAGCCACGTACTCTTTCTTTATCACCAGTGTGTCACTCATGCAACACAATGGCTGCTTTTTGACCATCTCTGGCATTTGAACATTCAGAAAGGACTTTCCAGGGATAACTTTGCGAGGCACCAACTGCAGGTCCTCTCTTTCCTTGCTAACTGTCCTGCAGCCTCCTCTCTTCTTGGGTGTTTCCCTAAAGGGGGAAACAGAGAAACCATACCACACAAGCCTTTTTCCCTTTCTCGTTAATTTTCTCCTTTAATTTTTCAGGGTGTGCTAAGGCCCTAGAAAAAACTGCTTAAGGTGCAGGGTAGTGGCGACCGTTTGCAGTTCATTTTGTTTTGATTACCACGAAGGAACAGGCTATCAATGAAAAATCTATGAAAAATGCACCCTAACCTTTTATTTTTCTGGTGCTGTTTGCTTCATCCTACTGTACAGGGCCAGCCCTTTTACTGGTCTGTTAGCCAGTTCAGACTTTTATTATCAGAACCTGGGTAGATGACTTAGCTGAAGTTAATCTCTCCCAGCTGTGCTCACGTGGTTATTCTCTTCCACACTGGCAAGGCTAAAATCTTGTTAATGTGATTTATACCTTTTCTATGCTTCCTTTCCAGAGGAATACCAGTTTCAATATTTTGTATGCAGCATGGGCCCCTGGTACACATGAGAGATTCTCTTGGTGTCCCATCCATCTCATTGCCCAGAACTCTTCCTGTCTGAGCTGACAAAGTCTCAGATTCTAATAATTGTGAGTTTCTCCCATGATATCACAACCAAACCCATGGGGGGAAATGATACTTGCCTCTTCTGAGAGAAGGTGGACTGTGGCCTCATAATGTTCACTTCTGGTTGTTCTCACTTGAACAATGCATGAAGTGCAAGCGGCAATCCCAGAGACTGGCAGCAAGTGCTCACACCCTAAAATAGCGTTGAGCAGGGAGCTCTTCCCAGCCCCAGTACGGCCAAGAAACCCAATGCAAATGGGGTCTAAGGAAGTCTTTTCCATCCAGGTGGTCAGCTGCTCCCTATTAAAAAAAAGAGAGAGAGAGATTTTTGACAGACAGTAGAAACAGAATTTTGGATAAAATCTATTATTTTAAGAAATTAAAAGCCACACTAGATAAAACCAAAGGACCAACTGGCCCTACATTCTGTTCCCACAATGGCCAACCAACTGCATAAGTGAAGCCACAAGTGAGCATACCAGCACCTTCCTATCAATAGAAAGAATGGAATACAGAAATATAGGATGGGAGACACGTGGCTGGATAGCAGTACGTGCGAAAGGGATCTAAGAATCTTCATAGACCACAAGCTGAACATGAGTCAGCAGTGTGATGCAGCAGCCAAGAAAGCCAATGCAATTCTTGGATGTATCAATAGGAGTATGGTGTCTAGATCGAGGGAGGTACTGGTACCACTCTACTCTGCTTTGGTTAGACCCCATCTTGAATACTGTGTCCAGTTCTGGGCACCGCACCCCAATTCAAGAAGGATATTGACAAGCTGGAGCAGGTCCAGAGGAGGGCAACCAAAATGGTGAGAGGACTGGAAGCCATGCCCTATGACGAAAGACTTAGAGAGCTGGGTATGTTTAGTCTGCAGAAGAGAAGGTTAAGAGGGGACATGATAGCCATGTTTAAATATTAGAAGGGATGCCACGTAGAGGAAGGAGAGGGCTTGTTTTCTGCTGCTCCAGAGACCAGGACAAGGAGCAATGGATTCAAGCTGCAGGAAAGGAGATTCCACCTGAACCTCAGGAAGAACTTCCTGACGGTCAGGGCTGTCTGGCAGTGGAATCTGCTGCCTCGGAGTGTGGTGGAGTCTCCTTCCTTGGAGGTTTTTAAGCGGAGACTTGATGGCCATCTATCGGGAGTGCTTTGAGGGTGTTCCTGCATGGCAGGGGGTTGGACTGGATGGCCCCTGGGGTCTCTTTCAACTCTACATTTCTATGATTCTATGATTCTATGAACCAGAAGCATAATGGTGATGATACTGGAGGGGAGACGGAGACTCCACGAATAGCTGTCTGTGATAGTCTTATCCTCCTTAAGGAAATCTGATACCCTATTTAAACCAACTATGTTGCAGGCCATGCCTGAAGCTTAAATGTTGAAATCTAGTTATGCCCTATGTAAAGGGACATTGCATTTACGTGCTCTTGACCTCCCCCATTCATCACTTATGAGATTTTCCATCTGTTTCTAAAGTATGAGAAGGGGGAAATTTTGCTTCCTGTCTCATAACTGCATAAAGTTATGCATGGTGTGCAGAAAGTGAAGGAAAAGAAGTACAACGACGTTATACTTCCCTGTCTCCCCTTCACTGTTTTAGTACACTAAACATTTAAAATAGTTTTAACCATTCCTTAAAGGATATTTGCTTCAGCATCTGAGTCACTTTGGTTGCCTTTTCCTGCATTTTTCCAGTTTTACAAGTCCCTTTTCAGATGGTAAGAAGCACGCTAGAGGCCCTTCTAGTCCAGCATTCTGTTCACACACAGGCCACTCTATTGACCAGCAAGATATGAGTGCAAAAGCTTCCTCCTGTGCAAACTTTCTAGTAACTGGTATTGAGAGGCATTCTGCCTCTGGTACTAGCGACGACAAATAGCCATACGCTAGCTGGCATGGGTAGCTTTCTCTTCTATGCATTTTTTAAAATATTTTTAGAAAGCTGAACAACTTGGTGGCTGACACTGCATCTCATGGTTCTGAATCCCCCAGTTTTATTATGTGCTGTATGAAGCAGAATATGCAATATTCCACCATTACTGGAAAAGTTGCATATTATTATTCTAGAATCCTAGAGTTGGAAGAGGCCACAAGGAACGTGCAGTCCAACCTCATTCTGCCACGCAGGGAGACAAAGTCAAAGCAGTCCCTTTGACAGACGGCCATCCAGCCTCAGTTTAAAATGCAGTAGAATTGAGCAACACAGACAGAAGAGTCCTGCAATCGAGTCCGATGCTGGCATTTTCCCAACAATGTGGTGGAAGTCTCACACTGGCGCCTCACTGGATGCCTGGAACTTTTGGAACAGTTCACAGGTATTGAATTTTATATATAATACAATGTATTGTTGCTAAGAAGTATGTATTGGGACTTAAATTGTGGCTGTGTTTTGAATATTCAGTTATAGTTGGCCCCACAGAACCCAGAAAGTAGAAGAGATACATTAAATGTATATATCTTTAAAGATGTATCCAGGATCTGAGAAAAAAGAACTGGGTAAAAGACTCACTTGAGATACTTCATTCCATCAGTCATCCTGCCCTGAAATTTAGGAGACAACTTTTCATAAGTTCTTTGAAGAACATTTCTTGCATCAGCTTCGAGTTTTTCATCTAAACAACAAATGCAATAAAGAGAATTTGAAACAGAACCACCTTTGTACGGATGTGGAACAGAACATGTAACATAAGCCCGATATTCACAACTTTGGACTTAGGCACAAATTGTCCTCATAACCTAGATTATCATCATAAGAAGGCCTGAACTAGAGGGAATGGCTTTTTTCAGGTGCAGAATTCAATCTGGTGAAATCCAATCTTTTTCAGAAGCAGTTGTGGGCGGGGGGACCCAAGAGAGTATAAAAGAGGAATGCAGTTAGGCCTCACACATTGGTCATGTCATGGCAAAACTTCCAGTAGCCAGGTGATAGTATTTGATGCCTTGTCTTAGCATCCCCCCAGTGATAGCATTCACTGGATATTCTCCTTGAAGTTCTTTGTCTTCAGAAACCCATACCACATCCATATAAAAACAAGCAAACCTTCCAAACTATCTGTAAACCCAGAATTTGAAAATAATATTTTTTTAACACACACATTGCCTGTTTTACGTAGGAGTCAGCATGTTGCATTTGAGCTTCTTTACTACATCATTTGAGTTACCTTGATGAGAAAAAGGAACAACCCAAATACTTTAGAGCAACAGGCCAGTGAGAAACAGCCAGTGGCTTCTGGCCCCTGTCTCCACCAGCTGTACCTCAGCAATCTAGTGGCACATCGCAAGGAGGGGAATCTACAGAAAGAAGGGGAAGACAGCCCTCCTGTTTCGGAATCATAGAATCATGGAGCTGGAAGAGAGGACAAGGTCCATCGCATCCAGCTCCCTGCCATGTAGGAATAAATCATCAAAGCCTTTCTGATAGATGGCCATCCAACCCGTCTTTAAAAACCTCCAAGAAGGAGATTCCACCACATTCCATTGAGGCGGCAGCAGATTCCACTGCTGAACTACTCCTACTGTCAGCAAGTTTTCCTAATCTTTAGATGGACTCTTGTTTCCTGGTGCTTGAAGCCATTGCTCCATAATGTCCTAGGCCCTTTTCGCACGGGCCTTTGCTCGCGCAACAGCCCCGTGAGCCTCGCGGGAGTGGGAGCGTCGCTCCGCACGACGCACTCCCACTTCCGCCCGGCTCACGGGGCTGAAGCGGCGCGAGTGCGGGTTTTTTGATTTTTGCGTCCAAGCGAAAATCACCCCGCGCTCGTGCAACGCTCCCGGCGCCCACCCGCACTTACCTTTCGTGCGGAGCCTCCGGGAGCCGGCCGGGTCGCGCTTCCTTCCCTCCGCCCCTGCGGAAGGAAGGAGCGGGGTGGGGAGGTAGCGCGACGGACGCAACGCCCGCTTCGCGCACGCGCGGGCGGGGGGAACGCGACGCCGCCCGCTTCGCGGCGCGGGGGAGGAATCCGGCGCGCGTGCGGGGGAGGAATCCGGCGCGACGCCGCCCGCTTCGCGCACGCGCGGGGTGGGAATCCGGCGCTAGGTCTCCTGCTTCGCACGGGGGGAGGGCGGCTTGCTCGGCAAGCCTCCTTCGGTGCCGCTTCCCCACTGGTTCCTTCACCTGCGGAAGGAAGGAGGGGGAAGCGGCAGCCTCCCGGACGAGCCTTCTTGCGCTTGCCGGCCTCCCCCGCTTGCGCTAGAAGCCTCAGTGCGGAAAGGGCCCTAGTGTCTGGAGCAACAGAAAGCAGGCTTGCTCCATCCTCCCTGTGATATCCCTTCAAACATTTAAACACAGCTATCATGTTGCCTCTTAAACTTCTCTTCTCCAGGTTAAACATCCCCAGCTCCCACGCTGCTCCTCAGAGGGCTTCATGGTTTCCAGACCCTTCACCATTTTGGTCGCCCTCCTCTGGAAATGTTCCAGCTTGTTCATATCCTTCCTGAACGGCGGTGCCCAGAACTGGATTCCAGGTGGGGTCTGACCAAAGCAGAGTAGAGTGGCACCGTCACTTCCCCTGATCTAGACACTAGGTTCCTATTGATGAAGCCTAGGCCCTTTCCGCATGAGGTGAGGGAACTGCTCCGTGCCGTTACCTACCGCTTCTTCTGGGGTCCGAAGCAATGTGGACTGTCCCTGAAGCCCTCCCACAGGGCTCCTCCTTGGTCCAGGGAGAATCGGAGCAGCGTGAGGTCTGTAGATCCCCACTGCTCCGGCTTCCAAAATGACGGCCTCCGGCTTCCAAAATGGTAGCTTCCGGCTTCCAAAATGGGTGCTTCCGGCTTCCAAAATGGCAGCTTCCAGCTTCCAAAATGGTGGCTTCTGCTTCTAAAAGTGGCTGCTTCTGGGTTCCAAAATGGGAGCTTCCAGCTTCCAAAATGGCGGCTTCTGGCTTCCAAAATGGCGGCTTCCAGTTGGTCGTGGGTCCTGACCAACTGCTGAAGCTTGCCACGCTTAAAGCCCACCCTCCACAGATTGCAGACTCGCATTGGTGCGAGCCTGCAAATCTGCACAAGGGAGCAGGAACGCAATGGCGCCTTCCAGGAAAATAAAGACCTGCTTTTTCCTGTCTTTCAAAAACACGCTGGAGGACCACTTGGGGTCATTTTGGAGCAGACTGAGGTGCGGATCTCCGGTAAGTAGTCCGCTCCTAGTCCGCTCCAAGGTGCAGACAACCTCCGTGAGCGGACGCACTGCCCCGTTCTAATTGCCTGGTGCGGAAAGAGTCCTAGAATCGCATTGTCTTTTTTAGCTGCCACGTCACGCTGTTGGCTCATGTTCAGCTTGTGGTCCACTAAAACTCCTAGATCGCTTTCACATACAGTGTGGTAAAGCCAGGTGTCTTTCATCTTATATCTGTGCATTTCATTGTTGTTGTTTTTTCCTGCCCAAGTGTAGTACTTTACACTTCTCCCAGTTAAAATTCATTTTGTTAGCTTTGACCCAGTTCTCTACTCTGTTAAGATCATTTCGAGTTCTTATCCTGTCCTCTGGGATGCTAGCTGCCTGTCCTAATATGGTGTCATTGCAAAATACTACTACTACTACTACTATTATTATTATTATTATTAAACATAAAACACAAAATAAGACAGCAAGATAAGAACAAACATTAAAATACATACAAAAATGAAGACCAACTATACTATACTAAAATATAAATATATATGTGATACACTCAGTATTACTCATATTTATTTAACCCCTATATTAGTTTCTCTATATTAATATACTATCTTATACCACTCTTATCTTTAATCTGCCTCTTGTCCCCCAATATTAAAAAAATCCATAAAATGTTAACAATTAAAAAAAAAATTTCTCCTTCAAACAGTTCACTTCTCTTTATCTCATCAACTTTTATGATAGAGTTACTAGCTTGATAGATGAAGGGAATGCTGTGGATGTAGCATATCTTGATTTCAGTAAGGCCTTTGACAAAGTTCCCCATGACATTCTTGCATCGAAGCTAGTAAAATGTGGGCTAGACAGGGCTACTGTTAATTGGATATGTAATTGGTTGACCGACCGAACCCAACGGGTGATCACGGATGGCTGCTTTTCATCCTGGAGAGAAGTGACTAGTGGGGTGCCACAAGGTTCTGTCCTGGGCCCAGTGCTGTTCAATATTTTTATCAATGACTTAGATGAAGGAATAGAGGGCATGCTCATCAAATTTGCAGATGACACCAAATTGGGAGGGGTTGCTAATATGCCAGAGGACAGGATCAAAATTCAAAATGACCTGGATAGATTGGAGAGCTGGGCCAGGGCGAACAAAATGAAATTCAACAGAGAGAAATGTAAGGTCCTACACTTAGGCAGAAATAATGGAATACAGAAATATAGGATGGGGGACACGTGGCTGGATAGCAGTACGTGTGAAAGGGATCTGGGAGTCTTCATAGACCACAAGCTGAACATGAGTCAGCAGTGTGATGCGGCAGCCAAGAAAGCCAATGCAATTCTCGGCTGCATCAACAGGAGTATGGTGTCTAGATCGAGGGAGGTACTGGTACCACTCTACTCTGCTTTGGTTAGACCCCATCTTGAATACTGTGTCCAGTTCTGGTCACCCCAATTCAAGAAGGATATTGACAAGCTGGAGCAAGTCCAGAGGAGGGTGACCAAAATGGTGAGAGGCCTGGAAAACATGCCCTATGAGGATAGACTGAAAGAGCTGGGTATGTTTAGTCTGCAGAAAAGGAGGTTAAGAGGGGACATGATAGCCATGTTTAAATATTTGAAGGGATGCCACGTAGAGGAAGGAGGGGGCTTGTTTTCTGCTGCTCCAGAAACCAGGACAAGGAGCAATGGATTCAAGCTGCAGGAAAGGAGATTCCTGCATGGCAAGGGGTTGGACTGGATGGCCTGTGTGGTCTCTTCCAACTCTACATTTCTAGGATTCTATGATTCTAAGAGGAAAAAGGAGAAATAAAGAGCCAAGGCTATTGCTATTAAGCTGATCCCGTTGTTTTCGTTTCCCATTCCCTAATGTGGATCTAGATTTAAAGATGTGACAAAACAAACTTTATGCAAGAATAATGGAGTTAAAATAGGGTGATAACGAATGCCCTCTTTGAATTATTTTTATTAAAATCAATTTTGGACTTTCTCAACGACTGAACTTTTTAAAAAGCACCCAAATGAGTTATTTTTTGATGTGATATGGTTTCTGGCTACCATCTCCTGGACACTGTTGGAAGTAACTGTGGGAAAACTGCATTCAGAGGTTCAGGTGGAATCTCCTTCCCTGCAGTTTGAATCCATTGCTCCTTGTCCTGGTCTCTGGAGCAGCAGAAAACAAGCCCTCTCCTTCCTCTACGTGGCATCCCTCTTGTGATGAAAGATTCTTCTCATTAAAGGACCCCAGTCAATGGACACTTTTTGGTACCTCCCCGGCATTCCCGCCGAGGGCTCTCGCCTCATTTGCCCCACCCTGGATATGCCTCTGCTCTTGAGCACTTTCTCAACTGTTTTCACTTTTGTGGTTTATCACTGAGGGTTATTCATAGATCGGATAAATGATGGACCCAAATGAGCGCACAAGACATAACACAGACCTGCAGTTCTGCACAGGCCAGAGCACAAAGGGGAAATATAGATTGGATGGGTCTCTTGGTGGTGAGCCAAGCCTCTTCCCATTCCCATTGTGACCATGGAGAATGCCTGCGCTTCTGATCCCCCAATACCCTCCACCAGACAAAGCTGTGCTCTTGCCCCTTGAATGCCCCTTTCATCCTAGAACGGACAGCACTGGTTTTCCCTAAAGGACACTTACATGTCTCCAGGCAGTGGTCAGTTTTCATGCGCTTGTGCTGCCCTTCAGATGATCGTTCTTCCTCAGCACCTTGTCAGATTTATAAACAGTGTTCCAGTTAGGAAGGTCTCAAGAACAATGGGCAAAGATAAAACTATAGTTCCATTTCTACTGTACATACGAACTTAATAGGCGGGTTTCTGGATGGATGGCTCCTCGTGGTACAATTAAAACACATTCTGCAGCTATTTCATGTCTCTCATCTCTAAATCTTCTCTTTTTAGGGAGGGAAGAAATTAATGAGGAGCAGAAAGTTCTAAGAGCACCCAAAATTCGCCTCTTTACGTGGATATCACAAAGCCTCCTCCAAGCCAACCTTCTCCATGTCTACTCAAGAGTAACAGG